>JADBJO010007952.1:30000-103583 GCA_016801955.1 Conus betulinus
TATTCCAATGTGCAGTGTTAAAAATGTCAACATATGACGCAGCTTGTTCTAATCATGATGTCTTTTTTTTATTTTATGTACCCACATCAGATTTCTCCATGATAAACACTCATTTTCTGTCATTTTTGGTAACAATATCAACGTCCGGTTTTATGTTCTTCTTGTCTGCTTTTTTGGCCAACTCTGAGGAAAGGCCCAGTGACAGTGGGGAAAGATCCCCTGACTGCAGGGAAAGTCCCGATGACAGCAGAAAAGACTGTTACCCACGGTTCTCTTTAGAGAGCACATGAGACCTCACGTGGCAAAAGTTTGGCCGTGTGTGAAATTGTCAGCAGAACAACATTGAGCGAGCCTGCTGGATGCACACGACGGTTGCTGAATGGTGTTGTCATCACACACTGGTATCTTGCACGAAGCATTTATGTCTCTTTATGTCTTAATGAAATGCTCTGTGCATGGATGTGCACTTTATGTGAAGACAGCGCAGGCTTCCTAGGATGGTGCGGGATTCAATGGGTCTCACTCGCAGCTTCAGGTGCATCTTTCTTTCTTATGCATCCACATCAGATTTCTTCCGCGATTAGCACTCTTTTCTGATCCACCAGGACACTGGCCTGTTCTGATCCAACATATGCAGGACATCATCCAAGAAGCCCACTACTGATACCAATGATTGCTCGTGGAACCAGTGTAAGTAGCTCTCCTTAAGAGTGGCACCACCACATCCCTCTCCCCATGAATTTTGTTGATGCAGGCGTCTCCAACATGAATTTTGTCAAAGATGTAGACGTACAGAGAAATCAAACCTGAGACAACCATTAGAGCAGGGGCCACAGAATTTGAGGTTCTTTTTTTCTAATTGAGGAGGGGGATAATGAAGATCATGCTATGAATTTCCATTCTGCTCTGGGAATGCATTAAAGGGCTGCACTGTACGCTTATTGTCATGATATATCCTGGCATCAGCCTGGCTCGAAAGAGACGGATACCTGTAGTGTTGGTCAGAAAAATTTGAACTTTCTCAGAGAATGTTTAGATAAGACCATATGTGAACAGTGCTTGAATCCCTAACCTTTTCTTGTTGCTGATTGGACGCTGAGGCACGTGACGAGTGAGAGCAGCTCACTGTTTGTAGGACAGGTGTATCCCGATCTTATAGCAGACCAGGAGTTGCCAGACATGAGGATAAGGTGCTTGACTTGGGTCAAGCTAGGAAATATTTTCCAATCTTGGGGGGTTGAAACAGAAAACGTTTACTGACCAGGAAGTGATCGGCAATGCAGCTAAGACATAAGTCTGTTGGTTTCTGTTTTGTTGTAATATTGATTCCCTATTGAAAACCTCAGCGTCCAACCAGTGGATTGTACCTACCTCCTGGAAGCTTGATTCCCGCTGGTGGAATTTGGTACAAAAGAAATGATGTCTATGTAATTATTTAGTATTTCAAAAGAAAGAACAAGAAATGCAATGCTTTATGTGCTATACATTGAATAAGAAAAAGGAAATGAACGGCAAAATAATTCGTGTTTTGTGAACAATATGAACAAAAGTTTTCATCAGTTTTACAGGTTGTATTATTCAGTATTGATAATTGTTTAAAATTCTTTTGCTTTTTATTTGGTGAAGGGGGCATAAAAAAAGTGGATTCTTGTTTCCTCAGTCTCTCTTTTACATGAATTGAGTAGATGAGTGCGTTTGGAGTAAAACATGATGAGTTTGTGGGTGAATGTATGTAAATGCGGTGTGTGACAGCTAATTATCATATGCGATTGGCACCCTTTTTGGTAGTGTGTGTGTATAAAGAAGGGTGCGGGGTGGAATGGGGGCTGTGACAGCATGACACAGAAATGGCCGCTCATCAGCCTTTGGGAATCTGTGGTACCCACTGTACATCAGACTCTTAGCTTTTCCAGCACAAAACACTCTCTCATATTAGAGTAACTAGCCTAAATTAAGCAGTTTGAACCACTGCATTATCATCGACATACACCTACCCACCCCATCCCTGCACTTTTTTTTTTTCTTACAGCAGATGTGCAACAAACCAATCAGCTGAATTACACATTCTCACGAAGCTGCTAGTAGTGTAGGGTTCTGCCATATGTGCACAGGCCACTGGCACATGCGGCCTTTACATGCCCAACCAATGAATTGTAGGAAATTGAAGCAAATTTTAAAAAGAATTGTCAGCGAGTCCGCCAAACAACAGGGGCAAACAAATTACCAGACAACAGTGTTCTGTCTTGCAATCTGTTTGTCCCTGTTGTTTGGTGGATTCACTAACAATTCATTTTAAAACAACGAATTATACACTAAAACCCAGCCCATTACTCCTTCAACCATGCTGCCCATCCACAAACTCCAATGGCAGACAGAGATAAAGACGGCTCAAAGTGAAAGTAGGGAGATGGAGGTTGGTGCACAGCCAAGATACAAGCCACCGTGAATTGAAATTGTCAAGAAATGTGACTGGTTTGAGGTTTTTTCCATCCCAGAAGACCCAACTCAGTTCAACTCTATCTATCTGTGTGTGTGTTGTGTGTGTGTGTGTGTGTGTGTGTGTGTGTGTGTGTGTGTGTACGTGTGTGTGTGTGTGTATTTGTGTGTGTGTGTGTGTGCGAGATTAGCACCAAGGCATTGTCTCCTCTAGTTGGTTGCCTCGTGGTTGTGTACTGTATGGGGGAGCCAGAATAAGCAGCATATGACTGGAAAAAATGACATTGTACCGAGACAACATGGATGAAGGTGAAAAATCATCCTATCTACAAGTCACTGGGTCAGTTTGAGCTTGTTGAACCAGAAGAAAAATGTTTATGTGACCACAGCTAATGCACATGTCAGCCGACTGGACAATACACCAGACTTCCACTCAAGGAAATCAAAGGTTCAAATTCTGGGCAGAGACCTGGGGACAGAATGACTCTACAGCCTGTGACCTGTACAACGTCAGAGGGAAAGCTCATTACTGAGAGAGGAGGAACTGGGGAGCATTCTGCGATCACTATACACCATGAAAACAAACAACAAAAAAATAACTCATGGAGGAACTGGACATCTCAGTGACAAGCTTGTAGATCAAACCAATCACTGGCCAACCCCCCCCCCCCCCTCCAAAAAAATTTCAAATGAGGACAGAAACATTGCACAAACAAGCTTTGAAGATCAAACCAATCATGGCCAAGAATATGAAGACGTACTTGCATTTTGTCTAAAATGGCGTTTGGGAGTAGGAATGGGTGGGCAGTAAGGGATCATGGAAGATAGGAATGATGGGGGGGGGGGGGAGGGGGAGAGGAAGGAGCAGGTAGGGTATCTTGCACATATATAAATGCCACTCGAGGAAGTGATTGTTTAAGTTGCTATGCAGCCCCAGAAAACAACAATTTTTATCAAATACACAAGATAGGTACAGACATGTTATAAGTAAAGATATTGTTGAAGTACAGTTATGACAGCAGTAAAAAAAATTTTTTTAGCAGTGTCCTGGCCAAATGACATCTCTTTATCATAATCTTTTTTTTTCCATAGTACATCTTGTTTACTCTGACTACAGCTTGTGCATATGTGAAAACTGAAAATGTATTTGGACTTGCAACCTATCTGTTGCTCATAACTATGACAATAAGGGTTATTCAAAAAAAAATTAATGTCTATCAAACCCTATGTTACGCCATAACCTATGGAAATATGGTCTTTTGATATCTACTTCGCAACCAACACTTTATTCGACATAAGCAATTATACCACACAGTACATCTTCAGACTGTCAAAAAATGTTGCATGAAAAATAAATGAAAAAGAAATAACTTGATAAAAAGATGGTTTTTTTACACATCAAAAGAAGCAAAAAGCTAGCTAGCTTTTTAATTCAAACAATTTAACCAAAAGTCTGTAATCCGAGAGTATACTAATGTCTACTTATTAAGATGGGAGATTTTTTTTAAAGTTGTCCGATACGGTAACAAGCACATTTAAAAAAAATGTTTTATTCCACTCACTTCTCCTGCTTCTTTATTTTTTGAATTTGTTCTTTTTTCTTTTTTTTTTTGAAAGAACTCTTTTATTTCATTTCAAACACTTTATCATAATCTTTTGCATACAGGCCCTGTAGCTCTCTCTTTACTACACATGCACACAATCATACACATTTTCTAGTACGCAATTATGCTGATGTCACACCATATACACACAAAAAACCACTGTAAGTGCAACCTTTATTTGGTTTTGAAAAGAAAACCAGCAAAACATGATATAAACTAAAAAAAAAACAAAAAGTCTGCAAAGTCTCGGAACTCCTTTTGATTTATGAAAATCAACTTATCACTAGCAAATGTAACACTCTCTGCAAAACTCACCAAAAACAAGCCCCAAACAAACACTGCGTTTTGGGACTAAAAGTGTTTTTTCTTTGTTTTAATTTTGACCATGGTATCTATTGATATTCTAAAGCACTCTCTGGCACCCACCACAGTTGGCCACTTTGTACACATGATTTCGAATCAATGTGAGGGTCTGTTTTTTTTTTCAGCTTGAAGCAATGATGAACCACATCGCACATCAGTCCAGCACATTTACCATACATCTTTTTGGTTCTGCTCTACTTTTTTTTTTATAGTTAATGTACATGTTTTGACAATGTCAGTTACCACAACTAACGGCAGTTCTGTATGGAACTGAGCTTTTCACACCCAACACTGAGTGCAGCTGCAGTTCAAGAGACAACGCACAATTAACCATTCAAATGGTTCTCCTCCTCCTTACCAGATGTTTTGAAATGATTTCTCAGCAAGTTTTGACTCGCTTTTTTTTCATGATTTATTTTTCTCCTTGCAAAAACAGAACATTTTACGAAGATTTATAGCATTTCACTTCACATCAGGATACAATTCACACCACTTACATTTTAAGTATTTCACCCTATCAATACTGAACACTTGCTAATTGTACTTTCTACACATTTTCCTGTGATAAAACAGATTTTTACATACTTTTAAGCATTATTGCTTTTTGCGATGTGTGTGTGTGACTGTGTGTGTGTGTGTAACTGTGTGTGTGTGTGTGTGTAACTCTGTGTGTGTGTGTGCACATGTGTGTGGACGTGTGTGGATGTGTGTGTGAGCCTGGTGATTTGTGTACAAAAAAATGCAAATAATTCCAAAACTCAACAGTTTAAGGCATTCCATCAATTGGGATTTTTTTTTTTTCTAAAAAAAAAATTGGGATGTTTTTTTCATAAAAATCACGGGATGCATTCTACTTTCAGTAGAGCACTGAAATCCAATAGTACTGTACATCATGGATGAGTCTCTTCACAACTGAAAACCAGGACAACACTCACAAACACTACACAGTCTTGTGTATGATCTTTAAGACAACAGGGAAACATGGGAAACATGGATACAACTTTGAATCTGAACAGGCCATTTTCTTGTCTCCTCACACTGGCATACTGAAGACCACTCCCCAAGCTGAACAGAATCCATCAGAGTGCCCCTGGAGGGCTGTGGTCATCACTGAACAGTTCGTGACAGATTTCCCTCTACCTAATCAGTATGAAAAGTGGCCACTGAGCATAGATGATTTCACACAAACACTTTGAAAATTCTCTGGAAACACACACACACACACAAAAACAAAAATCACTGAATGTTTGTGTGAGTGCATATGCGTGTTCATGCATGCGTTTACTTCGAAAGAAATTCTGTTGTGGAGATAAAAATCAACAGCTGCTGATCTGTTGACTTCCCAAAATGTCAGCCATTCTGCTTTTTAATGGCAGATAACCACCAACACCTGTCTGCTCGGACTTTACACTGCACAGTAAAGCTCCAGTCTCATTCCACCTTTACCTTCTCTCAAAACAACAAAGAAAACACACTACAGAAAGAGGTACTAAAAAAAACAACTAGAACACAACAGAAGCAATATTCTTATCTTTTTGTATGGCTAGTGAACATGATGTAGGTTTCAGACATAAAATGATAACTACAGGATGCATGCTCACATTCGCAACATGCATTCACTGAAAACTAGATACATTTGCACATGAAGACACACACGCTATCACACAGATATGCACCAAGTCAGACATACCCTCGAAACACACACACACACACACAATCTCTCTCTCTCTCTTCCTCTCTCTATCATTCAGATTCAACGCAATGAACTGTGCTCCTCATCGCTGCTTGTTCTGGGCCGCCTCCTTCCTTGCTGCATCCTGAAGCAACTGTGTGTCACACTCATCGGCAGGAAGTTGCACGTATCTGACCACTGAACCACGGATGAAGCAGGTTTTCACCGACAGCTGTCACATAATCCAGACAAAATGAGTTGGTTTGACCCACACCCACTTGAAAAAAAAAATTTTTTTTTTTAAAAAGAAATGAACAGAATGAATACTGCCCTAAATTACGAGAAGCATGCCTATCCTGAACACACACACACACACAAAAATCAGGGAAAAATTTTGGATGGGCATAATTTACAAAAACCATGTCTTTGCAGAAAAGCAGAATACATGACCAGTCGGTCAACCAAAGTAACCATCTCTCTTTCTCTCTCTCTCTCGATCGCGATCACTTTGTAGAAAAAAAGATCAGCCCTTAACTCTCCCTATTTACCAAGTTCCGTACCGCACCCACCAACCTACTAGTAAGCCTAGGCCATGCATACCGGTGCTCGGTACTAGCAGGCTTCGCGTCTCAGGAATAACTATTAAAATACGGATCCGTGACGAAATCCGAAACGAATCTTTATCGCTGCGTTTCGCGAGCTTCGGCGAGAAGGATTGGCGATCCCACTTTTGCCTTAACCGAGTCCAGTTCCGGGAAAAAGTAGACTTGTGCTTTCACTTTCAATTTACTTTCAGACCGGTCGACAACGGAAAATGCCTCCTAAAAAGGTGCCGCGGATAGAAAAGGGCCAGAAAACGTTGTTTAGTTTCGCAGATAAAGAAGGCAGCTCATCGGAAAGTACAGATACGGCTGCATCGTCGTCGTCGTAGCCCATCGGAAATTACAGATAAGGTTGCGGCTTCGTCGTCGAGAACATTTCGAGCTGCGTGGATCAAGGAATTTCAACCATGGCTACAGTAAGTCTCTAAGTTTCTACTCTCTCTCTCTCTCTCTCTCTCTCTCTCTCTGTTTTATTTTTTCACTCTCTGATTCATCAACTTAGATTGGTTAGATTTTTAGATTGTTTTGTTTTTTTTTTTTTTTTTTTTTTTTTTTTTTTTGCTGGGACTAGTAAGAAAGGTCCCCTGGATCTATGACTATTTTCCTACATAATCTCTCTCTCTCTCTCTCTTCTCTCTCTCTCTCTCTCTCTCTCTGTTTTATTTTTTCACTCCTCTGATTTCATCAACTTAGATTGGTTAGATTTTTTTTTTTTTGTTTTTTTTTTTGCTGGGACTAGTAAGAAAGGTCCCCTGGATCTATGACTATTTTCCTACATAAAAGTTCAATCTCTCTCTCTCTCTCTCTCTCTCTCTCTCTCTCTCTCTCTTTCTCTCTTCTTTCTCTAAATTCGGTATTCCTGCTTTTTTTTCCAGATACGACAAAGAGAAAGGAATGTTGTGCAGTTTGTGCATAAAGAATGGCAGAGAAAATTCTTTCACCCAAGGTTGCACAAACTACCGACACAGTGCCATCCTTGATCACGTGAGGACAAAAGACCACGCCCTGGCTAGAAGTGTACCTCATCTGGTGGAGAACAGCGAGAGATGCCAAGATCTTCCGGTCATATGACCTATTGTCTATTGAACCCAACCTGATCTCTGGAGTGCAGTACACACACTTGTTCAAAAGAAAGGAAAATGACAGTCAGCACCCCCCCCCCCCCCCCCCCCCCCCCCCCCCCCCCCCCCTTCCCCCCTTCTCAATAATGAAAACACTTTCAAAAATTTCTCAAGCCCCCTGCGTTAGTCACGTCTGGCATAACAATAAATTCAGCAAACAGATGAGGTCCCACACTGACTGAAACCAGAAGTATGACAGCAAAAATTCCCTTATAAACAGAAGTTGGTAATAGAGAATATCTGTATACTTGATAATGCACTTTGTTCATAAAGTTCAAACCAGATTAGGGCTGGAGTATTCAAATGATATACAACTTATACATGCTACTTTGGTGTGATTTAAATTTTTTTCAGAGATAATCATAATGCCATAATTATGCTTGAAATATGGAGGAGGAAAAAGTACATTTGAAGGAAAAGTGCTGGTAAATAATTCCTCCATCACTGTGACAACCACTTACTGACTTAGCAAAGAGTCAAAGAATTCAAGACAAAAATTGGAAGGAAGAAGGGGGTGACAGCAGTGACAGGATTGGGGAGGGGTTGAAGACAAGAGAATTAAAATGTTATTTAAACCTTTCACTGAGAGCATGTAGGCTTAATTACAGCATGTACTAAAGCATGCATGTACACATCTACCAAGGTTTGCCATCAAACAAAGCAATGAGTCATTTATATCCCCAGGGAAATAAATCATTCTTGATGCTTTTATAACACTGAAATAATACTGGCAAAAAGCAAAAGACCCCCACCAACCTGCTGGATGAATGAATACTTCCCAATACTACCCAGAAATGCTGCTCTAGAGCAAAGTTAAGCTCAAACAATGACTATTTCATTTTTCCTACGACACTGTCAGTGGTGCCAATCTCCTTCAAAGAAACTTTCAGTACACATGCTGTCAGTGAAATTCTTCATTACATAATCATAATAAAAATCTAGTGCACAAGCAGTGAATGTGTATGGCGAATGTTGCACCAACTTTCCATGACTGAACGCATGTGAATTGTGCACAAGAACTGGCAAAAACTTCAGACTATTCATACATTTTCATGTAGTTGGTGGATGTTTCAGTATGAGGTAGTCTCCTTTTCAACTGTCATCTTCAACCTGCCATTGCACTGAAAAAGTGGAAGTGAAGGAGCAAAGATCACCAACAAGCTTCTAGGCACCAAGCCTTCTCAAGTATTGGATACCGATCACAACAATGCCGATGACTGGCAGGTGGTTGAAAGTGCTTCCAAAGCTACGGTGACTTGATTTAAGATGCAATGCTAATCACACAAGCTGTGAGCATATTTGTTTCGACTTGACAGATATTTGCACGAATTTCTTCGGCATAAAATTTACTGAATTACCTTAAAAGTGTGCCAAATTCAACTGAAATGAAAATCGTGCGACAAACATGTAAGTATTGGCACCTCTGCCTCATTCATTTGCCAACCTTCAGTTGAAAGCAGTTACCACTTCAGTCCCATGCTGTAAATCCAGTTTGTTTCGACATTCTTTGCTTTATTTCTCTGTGCATATTTGACATCTTCAAGCTTTTCCTGCACAGCATTCCTGATTTCAGCATACACGTGAAATGTGTACATGTACACACATGAAATGCTGCCTACAACATATGCACATAAATAAACACACATGCTCCACCATCAAGGTAAATTCCACTAACCATATGTGGGTATTTGTCAGGGTCGGTGACGCTGATGTCGGTCAGCTTAATGTTGAGGAACTGGTCACGGGACCCACGGAGTGGAGTGTGCCGCAGATGCTACAACCACCAGCGAAACCACCATCACTGGATTAACAACAGCTTTAGTATCCGACGATAACACAAGGCATGCGGATGCACATACATAACATACTATGATATTTATCCACAAAACAATAACACACTGTATGTATGTAAACATTTATGTGACATTCAAAGATGCACTAAAAGAGGAAAACATTGAAAAATAGGAAGAATCCTATGTCACTAAAAATACTGATTGTCAGTGACTTCAATGCAAACCAACCATTTTTAACTGAATGAGTACAAAAGTCAAAACATAATGCTTAAATTCTACATATTAATCTGTCATAGATTTTGTTCTTAACATGTGAACTGATCACCAATATGACTCTGGGTACGAACAAAACTGGAGGCCTGGACTTCTTCCAAATGACAGACTGTCCCAGAACTGTTGAAACAGACATGAACCAATCTGCAATATCACCCTTGCAGACAAAAACAAAAAAACAAAACAAAAAAAAAAAAATCCTAAAGACATGACAGATTCTCATTCCTGAATAATTGAATTCTTTTGATGAGTGCAGTCCATTCTGTCATATCGTGAACAACACATCATTACAACAATCACGTCCAAATGACTTTTTCGTTATAAATGGGATGTATTTCATCATCATCAGTGACTAATGTTTACAACTGGCTGATGCTTTGTTTTGAGACAAGAATGGTTGATTGCAGGCAAGATTTCAGTATCATAGCACTCTGCTGTCTGCTTGAAAATAAGAAAATATAACTTGCAAAAGATAATCTTAAAGAATTCTTGCTTTAAGTGCATGAATTCATGCTTATGCGCAATATTTAAAGCATGACTCTTACATGTCTGAAACATAATTTCATTCCATTTACCAGTGATCACATTAACCAGTAATTGTTGGTCTAAAACTGTTTGCAAAAGTAGAATTCCAAAATTGTTTTGATCTGCCTATTCCATGGATCGATTTATTTTGCTGAGACTGGCTGCTAAATGAGAACAGAGACTGAGTCAGAATGAAAATTCTGTACATTAGTTTTCAAGTATATGTGCATTATGCTCAAGTCAAATTTCAAATTACTCTCTCCTAACGCAGAGGCAGTTTTTAATCAGAATGTTATCTCACATTACGCCTAATTCTGACTCTTTTGGTCCAAAGACGCCCACTCCTTATAGTCTAAAAAGACAGCATACTGACTGCTGTCACTGAATCTTTTGTCCTCTTAGAATGGAACCAGCTAATATGGGAACCCCCCCCTCCCCCCAAAAAAAGTTCCTCATCAAAAACACAACACAAAACAAAAGCCAGACTCTAATGGTGTGGAAAATGTGGAAGATTTGAGTCTTGGGTCAGCTCTAATAAATCTACATAAAACATATCCCTATTCTGGAACCACATTCCAGTGCACTTCTAGGTTCTTGGTGGTTTTTGTTTCTTTGGGGCCACTTCAGACACTGGAGGCTGATTACAGGGCAGGATCATCAGTGTTGAGACTGGTTTGCAAAATGACAAGTGTGATCACTGGTTTACTGTTCTCTTTTCCATTGCATGTTTTCCTTATAAGCATTTAATGATCACTGCCTTTGTTTGCTGTGCACTTGGAATAACTTGATAACACCTCTGTCCATCAGTTTCCCACCTCACACAATTTCAGCTTTGTTTTGCAACAAATTAACAGCAAAATAGCATTCAAACATGAAAAAACAACACACATTCAAATAATACAGACCTGCAGACAAAGATCAATCACTATGTTCATAATCAACTCTGCTGCTTACCTGAGGTCATTTTTCAGCTCCACCACCACATCCTTCCCCACCAAGGATTTGAAGAACGAATAGAAACAACTGAAAATTACATTAATTATATTACATAATGTTCATGAGCATATCATAATAATCTGCCAATAACTGCTCAATTCAACAAATAGAATGAGTGTGTCATGTTGATGTGCTGATAACTCATTAACTCAATTCAACAAATAGAACTGAAAAAATAAACCTGACATAAATTTCATCACACACATACAAAAAGCACATAGCTGATGGTGCCATAAATCTATTAAATTTAAAGAGAGGTGTCTGGTGTGAGAGTTGGGGATGGGTGGAACATAATGTGATAGGCAGGCATGGCGCTAAGAATTAAAAAAAAAACCAGTCCCACCACTAATTAGCCTTCAGCAACCTGAGTTGCAACCAGTCCCAAACCAACGAAAACCGGTGAACTCACCACTGCTTATTTTGTCATACTGTAAGCACGCGCACTCCCCCTCGCCCCCCCCCCCCCACACACACACACACACAGACACAGTAGCCAGAGTGACACACACCACTAAATGGCTCTAAACTAATTTATTGATAAAAATGTGTGATTTTTTTTTTCACATATGGTTAATGTCCATGGCAATAATAATGTTAATAAATCAAAACTTTAACAAAACCACTGACTGTGACAATATTTATCATCTTTTTTTCTTAAATATCACACACAATACAATCACATTAATGACCACACAGAAGAATCATGCTTTGCTTTTTTCTGTGACTGTTTTTTCACTGCCTGGCTGGGATGCATCACTCAGAGAACGCTCTTCACACACTGTGCCTAGTGGCTCCAGATCTTCACCTGAAGGTCGAGCTGATGGAAGATTTTCAGCTTTGTCCGAGTCTGATCCTCGTTTAAGAAAGAAAAGATCGACCTCTGTCGACCCCCCTTATCCATCGTACGTGTTGTAGATCAGTAGCACTAGATCTATATTCTTAAGATGTACAAACTTCAATTAAAAAAGAACGAACAATGAACAGAGGGCTTATGACACATAAATTCTGGCTGGGCCTGTATCAAACAGTACCAAGAAGCCTAAACTGGAAGGAGTTACTACTTGTTAGCTTTCAAAGGCTGTGAATATTATACCTGGCCTCAGTCAGCTGCGGAATGAATGCTCTTTAGGCCTGTGCTTGCCTTTTGAGCGATGACAAACTGTACACATCTGGCATACGTCATACTGCTGGTACTGCAGAACCGTATAGAAAGCAGTAGGCTACATGAGGCGTGCTTGTGCTAGGGCCAATCTATTTTATTTGTAATTTTTCATTTCATGATTATTTCTAAAAAAGAAAGAACATGAGAGAGGATGGAGAAAAGAGAGAGAGAGAGAGAGAGAGAGAGAGAGAGAGAGAGAGAGAGAGAGAGAGAGAGAGAGAGAGAGAGAGAGAGACAGACAGCGACAGAGCGAATGTGAGAGACAGAAAGAAGATCCAAACTGAGAGCAAACACTGTGATTGTGCTTACTGGTTAAAACTACATAAGAGCTCCAAGGCATTAACATTTGTCTCATGCCTTTGCTCCTACCCATTTCACTTCTCAAGTTCTCAGTTCTCTCCTTTTTGGGGAACCTTTGAGATCACTGTATGGGCCCCCCCCCCCCCCCCCCCCCCCTTCTTTTTTTTTTGTTATTTTCATTTTCCCCCTCTTTCTGCTCTCTTTCTTCTTCTTTAGTTTTAGGGCTGCCAACTTCGTACCTTCGTCCTAAGTTTTTCATGTCTGGAAGGTAAGTTTTAATGTCTCTTTTAAGTGATGGACTTGACTTGGCCGCAGATTCTTCTGCTGCACCCCAACATTGTATCCAAGTGCACTCAAATATACACAGGATAAAGGCCAAAACTTGACGAAGACGCACAATGATACAAACAGCACACCACGACCACGAGAGCTGATGATGATACCGAGCCGGTAAGCTGTGCGACACTTCAACACAGCACTGACCATTCATCCCGGCCAAGACCATGGACTGCTTTTGCAAACAACTAAATTTGCGACAACTACTTAAAACCCTGTCAAATAAGACAATTATAACTATAGAAAGCTATGTAAAAAAGAAAATTAATCAAAACAATCGTAAGAGGAAAATTTCTCAAATTAAGACAGACGTCTCACCATTTTACGCTTCGTATGCGTGCGATTGGAAAAAAAAAAATTATCGGAAGTTATCTCCCCTCTGCTTACTTTATGCGTGATTATCAAGACGAAAGCTATGACCCATCGACATAGATGGTTTATATGCACGGCCACTAAGCACTTGAGATGATGATATCTGCGATGATGATGTCTGCTACTACTAGACAGAGTACAGGACTAGACACGACAAGAAAATTATTCAAAAGGAACATGCTTTCTGAATGAAACGTATGAGGAAGAAATTTTTGGCTGCATAATTTTCACTGGCTCCACCCCAGCGTATCAGTAGAGAGCAGGAGGAAAAAAAAATCAAAAGAATTAAAGATCTTGAACTTGAAAGAAAAAAATCTTGTAAAACAAATTAAACCAACTGTAAACGCACCCTACTCTATTTTTTATCATCAACGAGTAAGGGCATTCTACTACTACTACTACAGCTACAACAACAACAACAACAAAAACTATTACTACTACTGCTATTACTACTCTCTCACTCTCTCTCTCTCTGTCTCTCTCTCTCTGTCTCTCTCTCTCTCTCTCTCTCTCTTTGTATGTTAGAATTCTGAGGTTCAGCATTGGTAAGATTTTTACTGTACGTGGCCACTTTCAACCCCACCATTTGGTCTTCGGTGATTATGTTTGAACAAGACATCAGTGTGCATGTGCTTTATTTTCATTGTAATGCAATTGTTTTCAAACCCATCCGAAACACTAGTGGCTCAGAAGTCACCGTCTGCATGGCTTTCTCACACACGCATAATCAACAAGCTGTGCTTTATGCCCCGAAACTTTAACTCTCCTGTACCAGCCTTGAGTTTTGAGTCTCTTTCTGTTTAAAAAAAAAAAAAAAAAAAAAAGTTTTTCTTTACAGGACAACTGTCTTCAATAGATGGTGCACGACTATTCAGAGAGAGAGAGAGAGAGAGAGAGAGAGAGAGAGAGAGAGAGAGAGAGAGAGAGAGAGAGAGGTGCGACCGCAAAGTGTAGCCCCAGTTCTGCCAGGGCCACCCAGAAGCAAGGGAAGAAGAATGGGAAGAAAGCTTGTTTTGTGATTTTTTTTTTTTTTTTTTTTTAATAATGTTTACATTTGTTTGTTTTTCAAAGGTCTTGTGGCTCTCACGGTCTTCCCATAATGATGACTTTGAAGGCCTTGGGAAACTGGCAGTGAAGTCTTCGTTTGGAACCTGGTTCCACGGGCAAACTACAGAACGGAAGAAGAAGTGAGTGTAAGGGTCTGTGCAAGATTTGTGCAACGAAGTGTTTCTCCACGTTCTTCTGTTGGTTCGGATGAATTTTCAAAGTGACCTTCTCCGGTGCAGCCTCGCCTGGTCACTCATGGTTTTATACATCGTGGCCATGGTGCATCACAGCTTGAGGGGGTGGGATGGGGGTGGGGGGCGGTCAAGGTCAGACCAGCCTGAAGACCAGCTGTGTTGCCCTGCTGGGGGGGGCATTTAATGAGTTGGTAATGTGTTACGGATGGTGTGGCGCTGTGTGTATGACTGTCTGACTCTCATTTTCAAAAGTTTGGATGCGTATGACGATTTTTTTTCCCCACAAACACCCACACCATACGAACATGGACAGCCAGGCAACAGACAAGTTAAGTTTTTTTTTTTTTTTTTTTTTTTTAATGCTGCCTGAACCATCAAAACATAAATACATATCAATATAAATCGACGTAAACTCAATACATGCGACCACCAGCAAGGACATTCAGCAAATGCAGGGAGCTTCATCCTTCACTCTCAAAAACGACGCATTGAATATTTTTCTAACACAATTCTCACTGGCACCGTCAGTGGTGTCCCAACAGACACAGTCCATACAGATGGCTGCAACAAGCCCAATTCACAGTCTTCACACGGCAAGCAGAGATGCTCACGAATACAGTTTGAAGTCCCACAGGGTACACCCACACAGAAGATCACGTCGGACTACCGACCTGGCAGTCAGTCTCTTCATATCGTCTTGACAGAGAATCCTGAAGTCACAGTCTTCACACGGCAAGCAGAGCCGCTCATGAATATAGTTTGATGTCCCACAGGGTACACCCTCACAGAAGATCACGTCGGACTACCGACCTGGCGGTCAGCCTCTCCACGTCATCTTGACGGAGAATCCTCAAGTCAGAGACTTCACATGGCAAGCAGAGCCGTTCACAAATACAGTTTGAAGTTCCACAGGGTACATCCACACAGAAGATGACGTCGGATTACCGACCGACCTGGCGGTCAGCCTCTCCACGTCATCTTCACGGGGACAGCGGCTGGGGCATGGGCTGTATCCCCACACCCGGTGACAATCAGTTTCAGGCCAGACTCAGGGGCCCTCGCAGTTTTTTTTTTTTTTTTTCCCTCGCCTCGTTGTTGTTGTTGTTGCTGTTGTTGTTGTACTCACGTCATGTTAAGTAATTTCACGTTGACGTCAAAATTTATGTAGACGTCACATCATGAAATTAAAAGTAATTAAACTTCGTCAGAAAATTCTTCTATTAGGCTAGCCATAATTTAAGTGCACCATCTTAACAAGCATGCCGTGTTAATGCTGCCCCCCCCCCCCCCCCCCCCCCCCCACGTACCTCTTCTCTCTCTCTCTCTCTCTCTCTCTCTCTCTCTCGATCCCCTCCAACCCCTCACAATTCCTACACATCCTCCTCCTCTCTCTCTCAACTTTTTCCCCCTCCACTTTGCCTCTTCAACATGTTATTACAAGACGAATGGTCTGCTTATCAGAATTAAATCCACAGGGTTGTTACGTTGATATGACAGTATAAATAATATTTCACGTGTAAATGACAAGGACAGAGTGTAAGACTAAGCATCAGCCTAAAATCTACAGTCTTGAGTCCTAATGATAAAGCAGTCAATCAATCAGTCTCTCTACTATGACTGATTTAGTACCAAAACGAAGATCTCTTTATGTTTTTTGTATACCGATTCGTTTGTTTTGTCTCTGTTTTTCCCTTTCGTTTTTTTTTTCATCACAATTCTACACAACTGTTGTGCGAATATTCTCAGTACGACAACTGCCATCAAACAAACAGGATTAATATATACATATATTATATATGTATATATATGCATGATACAAATCATTCATCGAAAGTATTTAAAGCAAAATATATATATTAGTTGTTTTCTGTTTTAAATTTTTTGCGACTTAGATTACTTTCAGATTCCGACGGGCGCTCTTCCGGTTGCAAGTCATCGCAGACGCTCCAAAGAAGAAAGTGTGCTATCACTGACAAAACCCTGTAACAATGGAAGCTATGACAATGATGCCGTATCAGCAGCAAACTCAAGAAATCGAAAGACCAATTCAAGCCAGATTCAGTCCTTATGACTTCAATGGAGGGTTTGTATTTCATAATCTACATACTCGCCGTTGACATCGTTATGTGCCACTTGTGGTTCTATCACACTAGTATCAGTAGACCTAGTTGGAGTGTCAGAGAGAAACATCAGAATATTAACACCAATGGAAATGAGGGTGGTTGGGTGGTTCTTTCCCTTATTACCGAGACTGATAAAACTATTGTTAAGAAAAGCTAGATTTGGTGGTCACAAAATGTTCACAACGGAGAAAAAGAAAGGTTGTGCTCTGTAAAGGTAATAGTTGCTACATCCAAAATGTACCTGGTTCCCCTGACAATTTTTGTTTGTTTGTTTGGTGTGTGTGTAATTTTTAGGCCATGATGGAGCAGGCATCATAATGCACAGGTTATGAAAGTGGTGATCAAAATAACATGATGAAGTAAAAATCTGTCATACTTTGCGAAATTGACAGAACAATGCATGTGCATAATTTTCATGAAATATAGATTATGAACAACATGTGTGAATGTATGACACATAATGCTTTTATCCCAATGTTTATAAACATCTTAACTGAATGGATGCAGCAAATGAAATATGGAAGGAGGAGGGAAGGCATGTACATTTATGAAGGATAAAATATAACAGTTGTGAAAAAAATCTGGGACAGTAATGTTTTGCAGTAAGAGCAGAACAAGATAAACAGTACAAAAAAACAAGCATCTTCTTGGCAATACACTCATGCAATTCCAAAGCTGCTAGCAGTAGCAAGCATGCTTCCACCTCTTTCTGACACACCTTAAATGTGAATGTCCCAGTTCAGAGCTGGGGTCTTTTCAGATGGTTTCTCTGTCCATTCAGCAGTGTTGTCAGCCCATTGTTTTTCTGTCTTTGACATGGTCTCCTTCCCTTGACTGTTCCATGGAAGATGTTTTGACAAGGTCATGGGATCGTATATGACCATACCAATATGCTTTTTTTATTTTCTTGATTTATGTAAGAAGATCAACATATAGCCCAGTATGTAGCTTGTTGGTTTGCTCATTGGCTTTTTTTTCTTTTTCTTTTTTTTTAATGTCTGCAGTGTTTAGTATCCCGTTATAATGCTTCACTTTCATGGCAGGCCCATGGAGTGGAATTCATCTTTCCCTTGCTATGAGGGACTATGTCTTGGCATGTATACAGGAAGATGTATACCTTTGCATGCAGGAGCCTGATCCTGTTTTTTTTTTTTTTCGGTTTTCGTGGGGATTTATAAGCAGATATTGTCCTTCCATGCCCATTTCAATCAGGGCAGAGGTGAACATCGATTATGATTGATTCTGAAGTATTTTCAATGGAAAAAGGAAAGGTAGGGGTGATGGTGAGGGACTAGAATAGGACTTTGGCCTTTTTGGAAAGATATTCATACATATATGCGTCGTGTAATAACAGAGCTGCTTTTTGTCCAAATGTTGAAGCAGATTTATTAAAATGGCATAGTGTGTTTCCTTTCATGTTAAGAAAATTTGTAGGATTTTCTACAAGAAAACTGCCCCCAAGTATTGAATGGGGTAAAGTGTTTATATGCAGGGTTAATGTTTTTGGTGATTACCAGTATTTTACTCTTTCAGATGATGACATATGGACAGAAACACAGTCAGCAGTTCTGCACATCAATTAAATTTTCATTGACTGGATGCAAGTCACGGAAAAGTGGAGAACTGCATTCATAGAGCTTGCTTTTATCTGTTATGATGACTAGAAAATATTACAAGTGTTGTTCTGAGTGTTTTCATTTACACTGCTTGCTGTACCAGTTTTAGAAATTGCTGATATTGTCATTGTTTAAAGTGTGGACATGGGAGGAGAAGAAGAAGAAAAGAAATGTTTCTGCATATTTTTCCCCAAGTCACTTCTGCTCAGAGTTCAGAGTAACTTTGTTAATGACATGGTCTGCAATTGCCAAACACATTAATATGAAGACAAATTTGAAATGTCTATATTTTTAGCACGTTTTCCATATTTTGTCATATGTAGCTCTTACATGCATGTGTTCGAGATGAACAGGTACCACAAGCAGCATTAGTTTTGAACTGCATGCAGGTAACTGTTTGAACATGGGGAACGAAAGTTATCTTCTGTGTTGGCTGCAGATTTACTGTTAACATCTGCTGGCATCTCCTAGGGTTTGCTTTCTGATGAATGTTTGATTTGAAACCTTTATTTATGGACCATTGTCATTTGCGAATTCACCGAGCGTGGTTGTGTGTGATTTTGTCAACACAGAACTGTGCTGGCAATTGCCGGTGAGGACTTTGCTGTCATTGCTTCTGACACTCGTCTGATGACTGGTTTCTCTATTCTTTCCCGGGATGTTCCCAAAACCTCACAAGTGTGAGTACCGAGAGACACAGTTTTTGATTTTGTTTGAAATGAAACTAGACTGCCCGACTCTTGATTTTACATGTGCTGTAAACTTAATTTGAAGGTTGTGGTTGAAAATGGTGTTTGCTACCTTGATATTTTGCAGATATGATGAATATTTAATTACTGTATGCAATTGCATGCACACAAACGTACACACGCACATGCACACACAAACATTCACACACGCATGCATACATGCATGCACATTTGCACACATACACACGCACATGCACACAGATACACACTTATATAGATACACTTCTTGTAAAAAACATGGTTGTCATGAAAGTAGCGTGTAGTATATTGACAATTCAATGTAGTTTCCTTTTCTTTTTCGTTGTTGTATCTTTTTAACTAAGTAAGTAAGTTGCAATTCTCTTCCTTGTACTCATGACAGGAGACAGTGTGAAAGAGCTTTTGCATTTCTGTCACTTTGAGAAGCAGTTTCCACATGTGTTTTCTTTAAATGAGTATTTTTGTTTTCTGAACAGAACCACCCACACTGTGGTGGGGAGCTGTGGTTTCCATGGTGATGTATTGACCCTCACGAAAGTGGTTGAAACCAGATTGAAGGTAAGGAGAAATGATAGGTGATCCATTTCATTCTGTATTTCCTTGCTGTATCTCGCATCAAGAAATATGAATTATTACATATCTCGAAGCACTTTACAGATTAAAATGTGTAACATGTGTACTAAATGCTTTCCTGTAAGATGATTAGAATCGTCACTGCTCTGTTCCTCTCTTGCCACCTCCTGTCGTTGTCCAGTATGCAGCCCCATGTGTAATCATACACATGCACCAGTGCTTGCGCATATTGTTTTTAGGCTGATTCCAGTAGTGAGCACTCAAGAGAGAAAAAGAAAAATGTACACCCGAAGGTGCAGGTAGGACCCAGAAAAGTTCTGTCCTCAACTGCTGAACAAACCGGCTGGGAGCAATCCTGCACCACCCTTAGAAACCTGCGCCGTGTCCACATTGGGAGTGGGCATACACAGGGCATTCCATCAATGCATGAAGGGACATAATTGCTCCCTGGCAGATGCCATTGTATAATGGCCACTGGATGCGACACGACAACCTCCACGGGAGCGTTCCCATGGGTGTATCAGCCTGTATTTCACTGACTGCAGACCCCTGGCAAAAAATGCCACGATCGAGCAACTGCTGTGTGCATCTCATATAGCCTCACTTGTTGCTGTTCCGCTGACAGGTCACACAGTAGATACTGTGACAGGGGTTATTTACTTTATTTTGTTGTTGATTTGGGATTTATTTTTCTCTGTGTGTGTGTATGTGGTCAGAGTTGATGACACTTTTTTTTTTCAAGGAGCTAACTGGGCTAACCCAAGAAAAAGTTAAAGCCAAATTTGAAATGTTCTTGTAGACAGAATTTGATAAATACACTACAGTGCACCAGTTTGAATTCTCCTTGTGTCCTAAGTTTCAATTTATATTCTGCAGCGGATTGGAACACTTTAACACTTGCAGAAGTCTGTATCAGAACGATCAAGAAAACGGTTTGTAGTGCAATACCAATGAAAGTTGTCAAAAACGCTTACACTCACACACACACACACACACACATCTGAGCAAATGTCACCAAAGCTCACCGACTGGAAAAAAACTGTTTTTCCCTTTTCATATTGCATTTCTTTTTTTCTGGTTGGGGTTACCGTACTTTTGCTGGTGGATGGCTGTCAACAGTTCCAATCTGCTTTTTTAAGCAAGAGAAGATGTAAGAAGAGCAGGCAGAGAGACTTTCCATTGTCTGCCTTGACAGTGGAAGAGAGCAGAGGATGCTTTGCACCAGAAACAGACCTGTGCTGAGTGACCTGTGCCTGTGCCGAGTGTCCTCTTTGTGGTGTGGCCTGGGATCCCAGTTGGGATCCCAGTGGGAGCAGAGTCCTCTTCCTTTGGAAGGGGACAACTGTTTGGTGCCAAGATGGAGTGTAACAACCCATCGTCATCATTGCTGGCCCAAGTGATTAACTGATTGACTGCAGGGAGCTACATGATGTCAGACATAAATGCTTTTTGGCAGGCTCAGTGAAGACCTTGTTTCAGGGCGTTTCCATCGGATTTCATTTTTGAGTTTTTGAAAGAGATCAGTGTTTATAAGAAGATTTTTTATTTTCAACTTGAGCGTGACACTCCTTTTTTTGCGGGTCTTTTGATGTAGAAAAAAAATGATATTGAATTTAAACTTTCCATTTGAATTCCCTCACTTTGTTCTGTTTTTTTTGTTTTTTTATTGTTTATTTAGTGTTTCAGCATCCAGGCCTGTGTCAACCAGAAAAGAAATTGTGGTGGGCAGGGCTGAAAGCAACATGATTTTTTTTTTTTTTTTTTTTTTTTTTTTTTTTTTTTTTGCTGTCCCAACCTCTGCACCACCTTCAGAGGCAGTGCACCCACCGCTCATTCCGACACCCCGTCCACAGCCACAGCCCGGTCGTCGGCCCCGCCACAGCCCCGGCACCAGCAATCCACAGGGAGCAGTCAATGTCAAGCCGTCAAGAGGCAACCCACCGGAGGAGACACTGCACTGCCGCCGAGTCACTTCAGTGGTGTTCAGTGGCGCCTGTTCTGATCTAAACATACGCAGGACACCACCTACTAAGCCCCCTACTGACGACAATAATTGCTTAGTCGCGGAGCCGGCGTGAGTGAGCTCTCCCTCCGGAGGGCGCCACCACGTCCGTCCCAACGACAGCCCCCCATGACTCGCCGATACCGGTGACCCAGACAGAACCAAACCAAGGCCACAGACGTGGAGAGGACATCGAAATTGAGGTCACCATGAGAGCAGGGCATGAAGGGCCACAGAACCTGAGACTTTTTTTTTTTTCTGTGCTGATCGATGAGAATGAGGATGATTAAGATGATGCTACGGATTTCCATTTCGGTCTGAGACTACATGACAGGGCTGTACTCTACGCTTTCCTTTCATAATATATCCCGGCGTCAACCAGGCCCGAGAGATACAGACACCTGCAGTGTTGGTCAGGAAATTTGAGCAACACTCTCAGAAACGCATCCATTAAGTGGATGAAACTCGACTGTGGTCCCAGTCTTCCCAACTGAGCCCGCAGCAAACTCAACTCTGGGTAGGAGCCGTCGGGGCAGAAAAACCCACATGACTTCTGATGGGATTCGAACCTACGACCTCCCAGCCGGGAGTCCGCGACGCTAACCACTTCGCCACGGCGGCTGGTTGAAAGCAACATGATTTGTGTGTGTGTGTTTGTGAGTGTGTGTGTGTGTGTGTGTGTGTGTGTGTGTGTGTGTGTGTGTGTGTGTGCGCACAAAGGCTTCGATAAAAGCATGTATATACGTGAAACCCATCAAGAAACAACAAACCAAGTCATGGTGCACAGAGAGTTTCCTTTCGTTTTTTTTTCTGTCATTTCAGCATGAAAAGAAATCAGAAGGAATGACCCATCCTTTCCGTCTTTCCCCTTTTTTTTTGTTTTGGTTGTTTTTGTGTTTTGTTTTGTTCAGTATGCATTCTGATTTATTGTCTTTTGACAGATGTTCAAGTACATTCACAACAAAGAGATGGACACCTCATCGATAGCGGCGATGCTGTCCACCATTCTCTACTACCGTCGTTTCTTCCCATACTATGTCTACAACATTGTGGCAGGCCTGGATGCTGAAGGTGAGCACAACACACACCACTCTGGAAGAGTTTGCCTGGACACCATGTATGATAAACTCATGAACTGTGGCAGGTTTTCGCTCTCTTATGTTTCTTTGCCTTGTGAAAACAGATACAAATTCAGCAGTCAGATCTTTTCTCATCATGTTGCTGCTGCGTTATAAATCTAAATCTTCATTTGAAACTTTGGTTGGATAGGAGAGAGTGTAGGGAATTGGCAAAAGTGTGAGGATTGAGTATTTGTATTTTGATCCAGGTTGTTTTTTGTTTTGTTTGTGTATTTTCTCCATTTTTGTTGATTTCAGTTTATGTTAGAGGGAAAGGGTGTATTAAATTGATAAATCATCATTGGTATTATTATCCTTTTTTTGTGTTCCTTGTGCAGTGTAGCGAAAGTGGCTGGATATGGCAGTTCAGTACAGTTCAGTTCTTATTGCTTAAACTGTTGCAGCCCAGACGACCATAAAGGGCCATATCGGGGTCGTTACCCCCCTGAAGTCATTATTCAACATCATTGAAGAACAAATAAATAAACAAAGAAACCATTAATATGCAAGTCATTAAACAGATTTTCTGAAAAGACAGCAGAATTTCATTAAATCTTTCTTGGATAGAATTTTAGATCAGGTGAGAAATGTTTATCTCTTTCAGAAACTTGAAAATCACATTAGGTGGGACATCTGTGAACAAAGTTTTCATGGAGTCTGCTATGAAGTGCTCATGTCTGGCATCCTGTAATTTCCAACACTCTGTAAGAAAATGTTTTATAGTGAGTGACATAATGCCACTTCACCAAAGCGTAGTTGCTGCAGTTGTTGAGTGCTAGTACATTTTTAACAAAATATTATTTAGTACCAAAAAAGTAAAAAAAAAACACCCAAAAAAACACCACCAGTAACAGTGACAGAAAAAAGAAAAAAGGAACAAGAACTTCCATCAACAATGACAAAAAATAATCAAAATGGCAAAATAGATTAATTGATCATTGATGCACGGCACACATTACACAGTTTTTTTAGCGTTAGCAACCTCTATCATGCTTGAAGGGGAAAAAAAAAAATGTTCAGAGACCAGTTTCATTCTCTCACTGTCATTATGTAAGGAAAGAAGTAAAGTAAAGGAAGAAAAACTGCAAATATTAATTTCACAAAGACCAACAATTCTTGTATGTGCAAAAGCTGTTGGAATTTCCAGTGTCAGATGTTAAGTTTGATATCAACAGGAATGTACAGAGACATGACATAAATAACACTTCTCAGCTGTGTACAAAGACTTAGTATTAAAAAAAACATACCTCTTATCTTAAGACATAGACCAATTACTGCAATAATTATTCTTCCTGGTTGAATCTTCTGTCCTGTCACATTGTAGATTGTATTACTGGCTGGGTTGCATAAGAGTTAAAACAAACAGAAGACCTTTCACTGTCCAGTCCAGTTCCCTAATGAAATAGCATTGTTGTACAGGATGTAGTCCTACACAGATTACATTACTGCCCATCCAGTTTCCCTAATGAAATAACTAGTGTTACACAGGATGTCGTCCTACACAGATTACACCTTGCATTTCACCATGTGCAAGCCATGTTTTTCTGTTTGACAAGATGGTCGTCTGTCTCTCGCGGCTGTAGTGGCAGGAGTTCTTAGAATGTAGTCCTTTGGCGTTTTATTTATTAAAAGTTATTCAGAATAAACATCATAAAACACAACCTACACGGCCATTTTCAATTCATTGTAGCGCAGCTGACCAAATAAGGCCCTCTCATAATTGGACAGAAAGTGCTGTCACGGGAACCCCCTGACATAATACACAGTATGTACAGATGTCTGTTAGAAAGCGGACATGAGGCTTGTGCCAGTAGTTGTATGGTGAATTTGAGAAAAAAAAGTATCCATTTCACTTCAACAGTCTTTATGCTTTCCCTCCCTTTCCTCCAGCTTGGGTATGGTTTAGGGTTGGAGGTGGATGAGAGTGTGGAATAATACTAACGGCAAAATTTGTGCTGTGAATATTTTTTCTTTCTTCTTTATTGGGGAGACATGTTCTGCATGTGTATGCACAACTATATTTTATGTTTAGTTGGATTTTTTAGCAGTTGTGTGTGTATTTGCCAGTGAAGTGATGATACGTCTTCCTATGTGATTGAATGTTTGGACAGGTTTGATTGTAAACCAAAATGTGAATGTTTGACTCAAACGATGAACTTTGTTATGCCGAGAAAAAGTTAAAATATCAATGACCTCTTCTCTGACCTTTGTGTTTAGGCAAGGGCTGCGTGTTCAGTTTTGATCCTGTGGGATCTTACGAGCGTGAGACGTACCGGGCGGGGGGCTCTGGCAGCTCTATGCTGCAGCCATTGCTGGACAACCAGGTATGCTTCATGCCATGGTTGTTTTCCTTAATATACTTTAGAAGCATTTTATGAGAATAATGAAAAAGAGAAGAGTTTATAGCATCTATGATTATAGTGCAGTTAATTTACCATGCAGAGCTGTTTCAGGGCTACCAAACATACCCGGAAAATAAGTCACATCATGAAGAAAGGTCATGTCTGTGAAAAGAAATGAATAACAAAAAAGTTACCTGCATGCCAGATAACTGTTGATGCCTTTAGAGAGGATAAGACTAGGCTGTACTGCCAGTGCCAGCCGATCCACTTATTTTCTCATTCCCAGGTTTAAAAAGAAAAAGAATTTAAGGGAAACAGAAATACATAGATACGCCATATGAGCCAGTGACAAAAGGTCGTGCAAAAAATGGGACTCGGGTAATAGAATTTCAAAACTTGAACAGGTAAAAAATTTTCTTTAATTTTTGAAAGTTACACCTTTCACATGCCTGAAAAATAGAACGAAAAAAGATAACTTGTATTATACTTTTTCTGATGACATGAAAATGATCAGATCACCCACTGATAAGTCAGTTGTGTTGCTGGACATCAAAAATGTCTGCAACATTACAGTAATGCCAGACCAAGGGTTGTGAAACTGGGGCTTCTGGAACGCTGGATGATATCACTAAGATGATGTTTAAAGTCAGCAGTTCTGTCAGTTTGTAAGTGAAAAATGAGGTAGAGTTTTCATGTCTCTCATCACATCTGACACCAGCTCATGTTTGTACTTTATGGTGTATTACGTAAACATCCACTGCAGCTACTAAGGAACATAAAACAAGTCAGCCTGCTCATTTCAAAAGAAAAGTAAGCATGCACAAGCAGTCAGTGAATCTTTTGTTCATTTAATTCGGAAACAATGGACAAGGGTCATTTGTAACACTTTTCTGTATGGACATAAAAAGAATGGTGGATCTGATTTTTCTAACAAAAGTAAGCATAAATGCAATAAAAACATGAATAAGATCAGTTTCAAAAACAAACAGGATGGCCTAGCCATACTTAATCATTTTTAAGTCAATCAAATATGAAAAATAGAAGGGAGAATCCCTTACACAGGTGCTTTGGTATAATGAGCAGTCCACATGTTTGCGGACAACCCTAAGTGCTCATTGGAACAACTTGATATTGAATTTTAAACAGATCAGTTCATAAACGATCAAGAAAGCTTTTCACAATGCTACCGTCTGACTGACACTGACACAAAAGTTTACAAGGTTTACAAAACAAATCGGAAAAGACAGCTTCACGGGAACTGTATCGTGTAATGTACATATATGTAGTCAAATATATCATTCAGCATAATAAACCGTTATCATTTTTTTTTTTTATCTTTAAGCACTACAGATTATCCAGTTAGGCCATATTTTTGTTTTTTTTTCTGCTTTCTCCTTATGACATTTAATTCTCTTCCTATCCCCCTTTGTGGATTCCTTCCATTTCTTTATTATACTTTTGCTTCTTTTCTGCTGCTTTTCCTTATAACATGTAATTCTCTTTCGATCCCCCTTTGCAGATTCTCTTCATTTCTTTTATTACACTAGGTGATCTCTCTCTCTCTCTCTCTCTCTCTCTCTCTCTCTCTCTCTCTGTCTCTGTCTCGGTCTCATGTTGACAACTCAATAAAAAAAAGGTCATTTCAAAATGTCTTCAATCACCAATTTGTGTGACGGGACATTAATTAGGATGTGTGGTGTGTGTGTGTGTGTGTGTGTGTGTGTGTGTGTGTGTGTGTGTGTGTGTGTGTGTGTTTCTGTGGTGGGGGTGGGAGTGGCTTATGGATGGACTGAAATATTACTACTCCAGGAGTTCCAGTTGAATGAGATATTTAAAAAAAAAAATGATGAATTATAACAACACAGAATGCCTTGAATCATTTCAATTAAAACTGTATTTTTAGACTTGATCAGTCATTCTAACAGTAATAGCAGTTAACTTATATCAAACTCTTACTTTTCACTCAACTTTATGCATTATATGATACATCTGTTATGAAATGATAAATTTTGAACAACACCATGCTAGAACTTTAGGAAAATATTCACAACTGACTGTGAGTTTACAATATTGAAGTAACTGACCATTGAGACGCCCCTCTATCACGGTCCGCAGCGTCATGAAGCATAAGAATAACCAAATCTAATTTGTATCGCTTGTGATCGGTTTTTACTTTCTTACATGTAAAACGTAAGTGTCAGATGTGATTTCCGGCATTTCCTCGGTGGGGACAGTAGTAACAGCAGAATTGACGGAAATTCAAATAAAGTGATGGGAAACGAAGCCGCCTACGTAACGGTTGGCACTTTCGTGTTCAGCAGTGTTTCGCTCATATCTTGAAGGCAGTTAGCGTTCACCACGAAGCCAATCAGAAATGGTTTTCATTATATTTTGCTCATGTGTGATTCTAAGTGTCAGTTGTGTCGAGGTAAACATTGGTGGCTATGAATAAACGTTTACTGATTCTTCGCCTTTCTGACATCGTCTGCTCCTGGTTTCGTGTCCGTTGAAGAAGTACACGTGACCCGGCCGAAACGGATACAAATTGCAAATGGCTGAAACGAGCAGTGCGGTATATTTTTATTCCCAAAAGGTCGGTGATGTCGATCGGACATGAACCCAGTGCACGGTAAATTTGTTCTGTTTTTGAAAAATATGCTGACCAAACCGCTAAATCAGTGGATTTACTGTGTCAATGACACACACCTCGGTTTGAAAAAATACGAAACGTTGGATCGGACCCAGTAAAACAGAAAGCAGTAGTAGCGAGATGTTAAAGGGCATGTCTCCAGGACATGGCGATCCACATACGACCAAGTATTCTTTTGGATTCGACTCAGGCTTCACTAAAGAGCAAGTGAATGTGGTCTCAGGACAAAAACGTTGACGAAAATGTAGTTTTCTCATTTCATGTGTTCAAGTTTTCGTTACGATTCTGCAAGGGCTGTAGGGACATGTTGTTTGCGGTATATCGGCGGATGTCCCATTTTGGCATGGCCGATTTCGGCTGTTTTTTTTTCAAATAAGAATCAGTTTTATCGACACGATCCAGTGTATCTCCCTGATATTGTGGCAATTATCTCTTTAAGATACAAGCAACAAAAATACGCCCAAACAAATGGGGGGAAAATGTTTTGGATAGTTCATTTCTCCAATCAAACACACAAGGGTATGCCACCATGACGTTTTGTCACTGGCTCATATGGACAAAAGGACTCTGTAGAATGGACTTCTAGTGTCCCATCTTGGATCGTGTTTAGAGCTTTCACAATCTGGTCACCAGATTACAACAGAAAAAGCTGGAATGTCATAAATTGTGGCCAGAAAAAAAAACAACTGTATGGGAGTTTCCAGCCGGTACAGGGAATGAAAGTTAAAATCTTCTCCAGGGACCTGCTATCCTTGAAGTGGCATGATGATGGTCCATTCACCCTCTCTAAGTGCCCTTACTTCTGAGTTCGAAAGTGAGGTGACTGCAGCCGGCAGTTGAAGCAGATTTTTTTTTACAGAAAAATTATAATCAATTGGCCTGACAGGGGGGGGGGGGGGGGGGGGGGGGGGGGGGGCAAACAAATTACGAAACAAAACACAGAGCGTTTTGACTTCCAAGGTCTTTTTAAGGCAAGACAAACCAACATTCCAGACAATGAAAATGAAGAGCGATCAGTCACTTATTTTCTCAGATTTGGCAAAAGATGGGCGTTGAAGGTTTTAATTCAATGCCCACCTTGCACTGAATTTGTTCAATACCCATCTTACGTGCGATTCAAGGAGATAGTGATTGCTCGTTCTTCGTTTTCATTGTCCTGAATGTTGTTTATCTTGCCAGAAAGACACTTGAGAGGTTGAAACGCATTGTTGTTTTGTCTTGCAGTGTATCCCCTTTGTCTGGTGGATTGGTTATATTTAAAAAAACAAAAAAATTACTTTCTTAGCCAAAAATCGCAAGCCCGAAGATGGGCCCTTGCTGCTGCGGCGGCCCCTTTTGTGATCCAGTCCCAGGCTCAAATGATCCAAGGTGGAGCAGGTTAACTGCCCCAGCAGAGCACCCAGGATGTGCCTTCAGAGAACACAGTGGGGCTGTCAGAGGTCCCTTTTATGGTGAAACCAGGGAAAGGCAATTTCAGACCCCCCAATCCTAAGCTCTCTACTCGCACAGGTAATTTGCCAACCTTACATCTTTGGCCAGAAATTGCTGCTTCCCCCTAAAGCAGATGCATACGGGCACAAGAAGTGCAGGCCGTCTGCCAGCTGTGCTTTCTGGAGTAGCATGGTAGTAGCCGACATAGTACATGCAGCCTACTGCAAGTCACAGACAATGATTGGAAGGTTCTACCACAAGGACATGGCAGGAGATATGGAGGCATTTGATTGCGTTGGGAGCATTGTTGCTCAAGCTGCAACACACTCTGGCTGACTACTTGAAGACCCTGTCTGTTTTGGTCAGTCTGATCACCCTTCATCATACCTACCTACCTTTTGTGTTTTCTGCACATATGCTTATGTGCATTTTTTGCTTCAACTTACCAATCTTTGGCATGCTTTTTGAGGGTCTCTTGAACAGCCCTGTTCTTACCCACTCTTGCCAGCATTTCCCGGAAGTGGGTCTTTTTCCTGATTTGGTGCACAAGTTAATTATTTCTAGCTTTTTTCATCCTTAAGCCATTCTTGTTACTCGTCAATTTTTTTTCCATTCTCTTGAGGGCGAGCGGGGGACCAATCCTTTCACCTCCAGACTAAGCATGGGAGATAATTTGTGTAGGGTCCATTGTGGCCTCTGACGCAGAGTCCTAGGCTTAAGGATCTGTGCAGACATTTTCGTGTAGGAATCAATGTCTCTGAGAGCAGATGAGTGCATTTTCCCCACCATCCTTTCCATATTCTTGCATTGGTTTGGACAAGACAGCATGAGAAAAAGGAATTTTACTACTAAAAGTAATTTATTCTATACTTACCGATCCAAAACAGTAGAATGCCCTCCCACTTCCCCGTTTAGTCGGAAAAAAGGTGCATAAACTGATCTGCATTTTAGTATGATTTATTCATTAAGGGCTGTCTGTCGTCCAGTCGAAGTGGTTAAAGGGGGCACATTTAGTTTTTCTGCTTTCAAAAAAAAAAAAAAAAAAAAAAATCATGGTTGGGCATTTGTGTGGACAGATAAGTATATCAAACTAGTTTTAGTCAGGAAATTGCTGTTACTAGCACATGATTTCCAGAAGGTGGATGGAGATATTTGTTCTGAAAAGAAAAGGGTCAGGGAACAAAGCAACAATCAGACTTTGGCACTTGATAATACAGTGAGGAACTGTGGCTTGTATGGCCAGTTGTTTTTTCTGTTTGTCTTAGTCACAGGACTGAGAAGAAATTTTCCTGTAAATTATATTTGAATTATTCCTAGATTTATCTCTTTTAGGGATCAACAAACATTTATATATCCTGTCCTTGTATAATTCACAGCTATTCTTGCAAGTTTTTCCATTTCTTAAAGAAGTTGTTAGTCTCCCAGGGATTCCCCACACTTCTCACTGTCTTCTGAAAAAAAAGAAAAATATCAAAGGAAAACAGCAACAACATCATAAAAACCAGATAACAAAAGGGCCATCACAGTTTAATTGCTGTTTCAATGAAGACATGAAATCCAGAAATGGATTCGATTATTGTATAGCTCAATGAATTATATAACAGTGAAATGACACAACACACTCTGCAAGCTCAACACCATAAAGATGTTATCTGAATGTTTTTTCATCTTGGGGTGTACACCCACTAAGAAGGTTTATGTTGTTCACCGGACTCGGACTCGGTGCACCACCATTCTGTGTTCAGATCGGCATGAAGAATCAGGAGGGCGCTAAGCCGGTGCCAATCTCCAAGGCCAAGACCGTTGCACTGGTCAAGGACGTCTTCACCTCTGCGGCCGAACGAGATCAACATCAACACAGGTGACGCGGTGGTCATCCATGTCATCAACAAACAGGGCATCACCAAGGAAACCTTCCCTCTGCGACGTGATTGATGCGAGTCTGGCCCGTTTGTAAAGCCTAGAAACTGCTTTGCTCTGGGTGTTTTTTGTTTAGGTGTTTGAAGAAATTGTTTATCCTTGTTCACAGCATCATCGTCATCAGCGCCCAGTGTCTTGAAAAAGTATGGGCGTTTTTTTTGTTTTGTTTTGTCGCTCTAAGTTTCCCTTTTCAGTTAGGATCCTCAGTTTTGAGTGGAAAAACAAAAAAAGCATGAAGTTAGTGAGTGAAGAAATGGACAAACTGTGAGCAAGTGTGTGTGTGTATGTGTGAGTGTAGGGTTCCAACATTGTATTTTAATTGACTAAAAACAAGACAACACTGGCAAGTTTAGATAGTTGTCTTCTGAAATGAACTGTGGAACTCTGAGACTGGAGTCTCTTAGACATATGCATGAAGCTCTTTTTACTTGCACAACTGCCAGAATTTTCAAAATTGAAAGAGGTGGCACGAGCCATGTTCTGAAGTATGTTCTGTACAGGCTTTGTCCATGCTTTTGTCTGTGAATGTTATCTTCATAGGTCATTGGACATGATGTCATGTTATATCAATAAATGCGATTCATGTGTTGACAATTTTGACTCTAACATTGCGTGTTTCTTGAAAATACAGCACTGTTTGGGGTTGTCATTATTTAAATAGTTTATTGACATGGATCTTACAAACGATCAAAAATGTACAAAAGAAATTTTGGCGTATAGGAGGTGGATAAAGAGGTGAAGGCAGAAGGTTTAGGAGATAGAGGGTGTCAGAATGGGCTTGTAATGCAGGAACACAGATCTCATAACCCAGTGAAAGTAAAACGAAAAAAGATTAAGGGGAGAAAAAAATAAAACCAGATAGAATATAAGTTTTTAAAATCTATTATCAGTCAATTTTAAGGATAGATATCATCAAGTTTGGCCGTAGTTCAGCATAACTGTCCTAGCTGGTTGGTGTACTTTTTTTTTTCAGCGTTTCCTGAAGCATTTGATGATTTGCCCACTTTTTACAAGTACTGGTTATTCATTTGTAATTTTGTATTCACTGTAATGTATCCTGCTTTCCCATCTATAGACTGATGCGTTTGCCAGTACACTGGTTTTGTCCTCACCAGGGAGCTGATAGGGCTGTTTTACAACGTGACACCGAGTCTTGCCATGGTAAGGTTTGTGTGTTGCCATACTTCCCTCGTCATGCATGACCCAAGACACGATGAACCTTGATACCTCTAGAACCATTCAAAGCTCTAAAAGAAAAACAACTTAGAACGTTATCTGTATTTTTATCCAATTCCATCTTCCACCATCCCCAATTTCTTCTCCTGTCTCCTTCTGAATGGGGGAAAAAAAAATCCGTAATTTGAACTACACTTTTTCTAATGATATACGAGTCTTGCGGGACCCAATACACCATCATCTTTAGGGACTGTTGGGTTTGATCACACACTCCGCATACATTTTACAAAGGCTTTACTGTCTCTCCCTGTGTTGACGATGTGGGTCATCTAAGACCCATAGAGATTCTCTTTGATGAAAAATGCCTCTGTGAAATGTAGGGATTATCTGAATGTTTACTTGTACAGGTTCTCTGCATTTTGCTTGGGGAAAAAATGGTTAAATATGGAAATAAGATATTGCTGAATAAAATATGAAAAAGAGCTTGTCAAAGAGATGGAGGAAAATCAATTTATTTGTGAATCAATCTTGGTTGGGTCGTTCATCAGCGCATGATCTCAGAACTCGATAAGCTCCTTTGTTTATCGCCAAAAACAATCGCAGACATTTATAGCTTGTGTCTGTCTTCCCCCTCCATCTGTATACAATCTGGTACGGTGCAAAGTGTTTGCAAAATAAGATGGTATGTGTATTTATTTATTTACATGCTTACATCCTGAGTAAACAAGGGGCTTTTCAAAACAAGAAAAAAAAAAAATAGAAACAAACAAACAAACAAAAAAAACAACAGTAGCAGAAAGAGGTACAGGTGTCTAAATGTTAACCAAAAGATGTAAAGGTATGCGACTGCTAAAAGTGGTTGTTAAGAACTGTTTTTCTCTCAGAATTAAAATGGCATCACTTTAAACCCAGGAAAAAAATTAGGGTAACACGTAATGGTTCTTTTTAAATTTGCTTTTTGTTTCAAAATACTGAAAACTTATGCCATGAATGATGAACACTGAATAGTGACAGAAAGGCTGGATCTTAAGAGTCCTACACACAGCAGGAGTGTGTCATCAACAGCGACTTCCGGTACGGTAAAAGTTATCCTCTGTTGAACTGCCATTCTTGTTCAGTATGAACCCAAGACATGTAAATCAGTTCAACCGAGCCCTTTGTAGGTTGAACCTCTCCAACTTTCTCATTCTCTCCCACCCTCTTTCTGTACTTACACTTTGTTAGTAATTAACTCCTCTGAAATCTGTACCTTGCAACTTTGTGCTTGCTTTGGTCCAGGTCATGCTGGCAGTCAAAGCAAATCATAGTCACAAAGAATGCCACAAATACGAGAAAATGTTCATGTCATCTATCCCAAAGTCAGACCAGAAACCACAAGTACCTTCTTATGTCAAAGATCTCTGGCGAAAGGACTGGAACACATCAACAGACTGTAACAGATTTGTTTGAACTGAAAGGACTGCGTGGCCATACAGAAGAAGAAATTCTTGTGGCAACAACACACGGACCACTCTTACAACGCTCTCATATTGTTTAAAAGGTATGGAGGCACCATGATGCACATTAGTGATAAAACCACTCACACACGTCATTTGACATTCCACACTTTACAGCAAACTCCACTGAGATCTTGCTCAGAGATGTAAATGTGAAGCTTAGGTTTCTGAAAATAAATATATTTTTCATTTAATCCATGATTTCGGGGGGGAAAAAGAGAATGCTGGAAAGAAAAACTAGTTTGGAATAGAAGTTAGTGATGCAACAGCTCTGATATGATTCCCTCAAAGTCAGACCGATTACTTTCTAGCCCCAGATGCTTTCGAGCCGAAGGAATGCAGCTCTTTACCATACATCACTATAAAGATACTATGATCTCATGACAAACAGTCACAAGGTGTCCCCAGATTTCCAAGTATCCTAGTACATACTGGTAAAAAAAAAATTTTCACAAGCTACCAAATATCGAGACAAGTTGCAGGACCTTTTGAAAAAAAATGCACATACATAGGGGCCGGCCACTAGCTGGTGTTTTAGTCATTCCAAATATAAAATTTGCAGAAAAAGATTAACACAGAAAATTGACTACACTGTGCTTATGAATCGTTCTTCTCTGTTGACCATACCATTGTGCAGAGCCGAGGACCGACCAAGTCTTGGAAAGTTGCAGAATCTTCACTTGTACTCCAAGTTTAGCTGATGGGCCATCGTAGCAACAGTGGCAAAACATACAAATGTGCAAGAGGTGTCTGATGTTGATACCACTTGCCCACTGTTCAGCATAATACTGCATGGCAGAGCCAGTGATGCGAGCTGAAACAGACATGCCTCTGAGGAAAAAAAAAAAAAAACATTCTGTGGTCCTTGACTTTTTTTTGTTTGCAATGTATGTTGACCTCAAAGATCGGTAACTTAAAAGGGAGAAAAAAATGCCAACTTTGCTTAATAATTCCTTCACCAGGCATCAAAGGTGCTTGAACTGACGACTGTTAGACTGGGAGTAAAATGCTTTGACACCCACTCTGACCACACCATAGTAAAGTTGCCATAATTAAGCACATTCTGAAGACACATCTCCTTGGCTACATTCACACACACACACACACACACATAAAAAAACCAGTCTTTAATCCAATGTCCATTTGCTCATTGTATTTCCACTGTATAAAAGAACCTTGGACTCCATGGAGACCCCACAGAGCTGTGTTTGATGGATTACCTCCATGACCTCCAACCCTTCTGGCAGCCAGAATGCCATCATCATTTGTCCATGTCACAGAGCTTTGTAAAAAAAAATAGGGGAAAAAAAAACCCAACAAAAACCAGCACTGCACATGAACATGAACTGAAGAGGAGTAAGGTACAACTTGACAGTGTCTTTCATGACGACATTCATCCAATTTTTTTTTTTGATAAAGCGGACTGTAAACTGCTGTAAAAATTTCCCCCAATTTCCCTGATGTCAACCACAAGGTGATGGATTGATAATTCACATCCCAATCAGATGAAAAATTGACAGCAAATTACAACCAAAAAGCCAGGACTTGCCACAACCAGTGTTATGGCTGCCCTAATTGAAATCACATTCTATAACAGTATGATTCAACATAGCTGATCCTTAATGTTTGCATCGTTGAAACTTCTGCTGTGAATTCTGGAAAATAAAAGTCTGCAGCGCCAACACCGACAACACTAGTCTGAACAGTGGCAAAACTGTTGATATTCAATATGCTGTTGACAAGCAAATTACTAAACTTGATGAATTCTGCGCCATGAGATGGGTAGAGAATGGGGTCACCATCATCTGGGAAGACTAATAGCAAACATTTTTACCTGAATCTTGCACAAAATAATCATTGTGTTTGTGTGTGTGTAGGTGCACGTGTTCAGGTGTTTTAATCCAGCTAAAAAAAATGCATGTACGAAATTCAGACTTGAATATTGAGACTTTAAAGATAATCTAACAGTTAGACGGATGCCTTTGAAACCCATGAGTGACAAATGATTCTCAAAGCACAAAGACTATTTGTCATCGAGGGAAAAGGTTGTCAGGTCTTGATCCGAACAAGCATAAGAAAAAAAAAGAATCAAATGGTGGTCTGCACATTATGCACAGAAGGTAATTTTCCAACCCACTTCATTAATATGTGCTCCAATGCCATGTTCTTTTTTTTATTATTAAAAAGCAAGGAAAAAAGAACCGAAACAATCACCAAACAAAAAACAAACCGTAAGCTGCATGTCTGGCATACATCATATGCCAACAACAAAAAAAAATGCGACTGTCACTTCTTGGGACCCCCCAACGGCAGTCCTTTGTCTTTGCCACGAAGTTTGATACCTGAAAGCAAAGGTAACGGTGTTAATGGGCATTCACCTTAAAACAAGACAGTTTACCTGTCCTGATTCGCATGTCAAGAACGCACGCTACAATAAGCGAGTGTACTAGAATGCCACTCAACAACTTGAATCTCCAGACTTGGGTCCCCAAAATTTCTTTCCCCAATTCTGATTTGATAGGAAGCGTTACTCAGGAAACCAATATGAAAAAAAGGACCAGCCGCACACACACACGCACATACAAAAAAAAAAAAAAAACACAGAAATCCACGTGAGTGTGGCAAAAGCACACACATTCTCTCTTACATTTATTTACTTGATTCTACATATTCTAAAAAAAAGTGAAGATGTTAAAGACAGGGAGAAGAGAAAAACTGGAATAGCAAAGACATGTCCCAGGAAATGTTGTAGGGTGGAAGACCTTTACCCCAGCTATCAAAAGTGGTGGTCAGAGTAGGTACACTGTGTCGCACAAAAACCCTTTGATAAGAGAGGGATGGATGGAGAAGAGAGGCCAGGGGGACTTCCAAGCAGACAGCGGCGTGAAAAGGTTGGTATGTTCTGACAGATTTTGTTTGTGAAGACACTGTTTTCAATCCCTTCTCCTTTCTCAGATCATGACTCACATATTAGGGCCATGATGTTTTAAATTCACTGAACAAATCTGAGGGAATTTGATGTCATTTGAAAAAAAAAAAAATGTATTTCATATCTCCACTTTGGATTTTCACATGATGGGCACCATTTTCTATCATTTTGGAAACAATGCAAAATCATTGGGATGTCTTTATTGGGAACTTGATCTACAATCTAATAGTGGCCACGACACGATGATGACTTTCCAACTATATCTGAAGTCAATCGGCAAACGGAAGCACACACTGCTCAAGTTTGACCACAAAAAGCTGAAAAACCTTGAGGCAGCAGAGGCCTTTCAGGGCATGATAGGCGGGAATTTCGCTGTACCCTCCATCCTTGATGTGGAAGAGGATAAAAACGTTGACACACTCTGAAACAATTTCAATGCTATGGTGACCAAAACTGCCTGTGAGAACCGTGGCAAACATTGCCCTGTCAAAAAGCGTGGGGTCACAGCATCTGAACGTATCTGAACTGTGCGATAAGAAGAAAGAACTGAAGAACAAGAAAAATGAAGCAGATGAAACTAAACAGTGTAGATCAATTAGCAGGTAGATAAGAGAAGTATGACGCGCAGGAGAGATGAATAGAGGAGCAGTGCCAAAACAATGGCGACACTTACAGAAGATGAACAGTTGGAAAACGTACCAACTTGTACAAGACCTGACAACCTCTAAGCAAGGATGAGTTTCCACCATACAGGATATGTCAAGGACGTGCCTTGCAGAAGACAAGACCATTCTCAACCGTGGGACAGAATACTGCTCTAAATGATACAAATTTCATCATAAAAGAAGACCCACAAGTCCTGAGTGTCAACCCCCCCCCCCCCCCCCTCCAAAAAAAAAGTAACAGACAATGACAAGTTTCCCAATACTGCATGAAGAAGTAGTCAAGTCCTTGAAATTGGGAAAATGTGGTCAACATACCAGCAGAGTTGGTGAAGAAAGGAAGTGAGAGATGCCAGGACTAGTGCCCTCACAGTTATTGTAACAAGATCTGGCAAACTGGTGAGTGTCCAACACCACTGACCCAATCCCTGATCATCACTTTCCACAAGAAAGCAGAGCCTGGAATTGCTCAGGGAAAAAAAGAGGCAATTTCTTGGGGGTCCGGGAGCATGCTCCCCTGGGAAATTTTGAAAATCAAGACAAAGATCTGTGCAATTTGAGGCCTTCTGGAGGCAAATTTGAAGGAATCTAGCACACAAAAAAAATTATAACGAATATCAGTTGAAAAAAAAAAAAGATGCAAAGCATATAAACATACTCTCAGTTTATCCTGAATATGCGCGAGATACTCCATAAAGAGAAGAAACTGTCTTGGGCTGGTGTAACCGTTAGTAATGGCTATTCTGGTAAACATCAGCCATCATCTGTGACCTATAATGAACATACTTACAAATTTTCAGAAAGATCAGTCAAGAACTTTCTGAGATTTTCCATAGAGAAGAAAACCATTATGGGCCGTTAATAATGGCTATAAAGGTAAACTTAAACAATGGGCATCATCCGTGACCCATAATGAACATACCTACAAATTTTCAGAAAGATCGGCCACATACTTTCTGAGATATTCCATGAAGAAGAAAAACTGTTACAGGATGTTATAGCCGTTAGCAACAGCTATAAGGGTAAACTAAAATTTCGGGCATCACCCGTCGCCCATAATGAACATACCTACACCTTTTCAGAAAGATCAGCCAAGTACTTTCTGAGATATTCCATAAAAAAGAAAAAACCGTTATGGGTCGTTATAGCCGTTAGTAACAGCTGTAATCGTGAACTAAAACATCGGGCATCGTCCGTGACCCATACATGAACATACCTACAAATTTTCAGAAAGATCGGCCAAGTACTTTGAGACATTCCATAAAAAAAAAGAAAAAAAACGTTATGGGCAGTTACAGCCATAAAAAACAGCTATAACAGTAAACTGAAACATTGGGTACCATCCGTGACCCATAATGAACATACCTACAAATTTTCAGAAAGATCGACAAAGTGCTTTATTCCATAAAAAAGAAAAACCCGTTATGGGCAGTTTATAGCTGTCAGTAATGGCTATAACGGTAAACTAAAACATTGGGGCATCATCTGTTATCGACAGTGAACATGCCTGATAATTTTCACAAAGATCGTCCAAGTACTTTCTGTGATATTCCATAAAGAAGAAAAACCGTTACAGGCTGTTACAACCATTAGTAACGGCTATAATGGTTCACTAAAACATCGGGCATCATCCGTTACCCATAAATAACATACTTGCTAATTTTCACAAAGATTGGCTAAGTACTTTCTGAGATATTCTATGAAGAAATAAAAACTGTTACAGGCCATTACAGCCGTTAGTAACAGCTATAACGGTAAACTAGAACATCAGGCATTGTTCGTGACCATAATGAACATACCTACAAAATTTCAGAAAGATCGGCCAAGTACTTTTTGAGATATTCCCATAAAGAAGAAAAAAACGTTACAGGCTGTTACAGCTGTTAGTAACGGGCTATAACAGGGTAAACTAAAAAAAAATTTTGGAAAGATCGGCCAAGTACTTTCTGAGATATTTCCATAAAGAAGAAAAAAACTGTTACAGGCCGTTACAGCTGTTACTAAACTAAAACATTGGACATCATCCGTGACCCATAATGAACATACATGCTAATTTTCACAAAGATTGGCCAAGTACTTTCTGAGATATTCCATAAAGAAGAAAAACTGTTACAGCCATTAGTAACGGCTACGACGGTAAAACTTTAACATCAGGCATCATCCATGACCCAAAATGAACATGTCTACAAATTTTCAGACAGATCCGCGCAGTAGTTTTGTCTAGAGCGAGTGGAACACATTCTGACCACGGACAGACGGACGGATAGACAGACATACACACACACACACAGAGACAGCATTTCTTTGTTCCCATTCTAAAGTACTCCCTGCTCTATAAGAACTGAGAGTACAAAAAACACTGAAAAGGCTAACTGTACCAGCTAAATAGAAAACAAAGCAACAAGGGTAGAAGGTCATACTGCCTAGACAGACTTGTCTACCTCAAAATCGAACCATCAGTATTCTATGGAGTAAATTTCATTCCATGACAAAATAAAGAGTATTTTTCTTACCTTGAACTTTAATATGGATCTTAACATTGTGCAATTCTTGCAGCAAACTCACTGCGCTGTACTCACACTGAACACTCATACCAACCTGCACAAGTGCACTACACACACACATGCTGCAGTATCTAATTGACCATCATTTAAAAAAAAAATATATATATATTATAATGCCCTCTCCCTTTCACACCCCTCCCCCGCACGCGTGCGCACGCACACACACACACACACACACACACACACACACACACACACACACACAGTGACAGACAGTCACACACATATATACCCTTCATACTGTTTTCATTTTCCATTTTTTACTACTTCTGTTATACTGCCACTCCTTCCCCCCCCCCCCCTCCCTCCCCCGTGGGCAGAAGTGGAGCTAATTAACAGTGTAGGTTAAAGTGACAGACCCACACCTTGTGCAATTTTGCTGTTACTAGTGTCAGGAAACATCTTCTTGAATAGGGAACAAGACGATCGGTGTTTGACAGGGACAGATTAGTGTCACCCACCAGCCTACACATCATGATCGTCATCTTGGCGTTTGTCACCTGCTGCTCCAGGTCCCCCACTAGACTCCACCACGGCCTTTTTCAATGCTTGTACACTTGAAGGTGTTCCTTTCACCATTTTGGATAGTTAAAAAAAAAAAAATTATTTCTTTATGCGATTTTGATGAAACATGCTTTATGCAGTCATTGCTCCCCCCATGAGCACAACTAAAACCCGTTTCGCACAAAGTGCACCACATGAAAGTTGGACCTTTTTTGAGCTTGGTACTAAGCACTTCCAAGTCTGCGTGGTATGCATTCAGGAAAGCTTGCGACCTTCTTTTCAACATCTAGCTCTTCATCATTCTCATGAATGCGTAATTTTGCTGGTGGCAGCATTCTCTTAGTGAATATCTGTGTCAGTCGCTCTCTATGAAAGATGGCCGACCATGGTGTAAGCGAACATGCGCAAAATAGAACTAGGGACAATAACTTGCATCTTCAAACAGGAAAATAGTACCTTTTTTTCTGGTAGCCTTTGTTGCTGATTTGTGTATTTTTGTCCAACTCGGCGTATTATCGTATTTTCCATTCAAATTTAGTAAAATATGCTAAAAAATCGTAGTGTATGCAGATCTGCCTAGAGCACAAAACACACACTTTTCTCTCTTTTTCCTAAACCCCATCATTTCAGTTTTTACTCAAGGGAAGAATTCAATCCATCCCAAAATATACACTGAAAAGTCTAATTGTACCACACAAGGAAAACTAAGCAAAACATAGGGAGAAACTCGCACTACTACCTGGAGTGCAAACATATACCTCCTCCTTTTTCAACTTCATCATTTGACTCAAGATTTTTCAGAAAAAAAAATTCAATCAGGCACAAATAAACATACACTGAAAAGGATAATAGAATTGTACCAGGTAAACTAAAGGATAATAAAATTGTACCAGGTAAACTAAGTGAAACATGAGCAGAAGTTCATACTGCCCAGAACACAAACATAACTTTCTCGTCTTTTCTATCTTAACTCCATCATCTGACACAAGACATTTTTAAAATAATTCATTCAAGCCCAAAATACACACAAAGTAAAAGAAGAAACAAAAGGTGTGAACTAAGCAAAACAAAACAGACAAGCCAAAAGAGTGTACATCATCAATGTGGGTTTGTCAAGTTGTAAGACTTGTCCAAGATCAGACTGATGCGCTCCCTGGTCATTTCCATATTTCTCTGTGCCTGTGAGATACGGACTCTCACAGCTGAACTTGAGAGATGGATTCAGGCATTACAGATGAGATGCTTCCGCAAGATCCTTAGCATCTCTGACAAAGACCACATTATCAACTTGGAGGTTCAGACCAGGGTAAGGCAAGCCATTGGACCATACAAAGACCTGTTGTTCACAGTGAAAAGAAGGAAAATGAGATGGTATGGTCATGTATCAAGATCAACAGGACTTGCCAAAACCATTCTACAAGGAACAGTGTGAGGAGGCAGGAGAGGAAGACAGAGAAAGATATGGGAGGACATCAGTGCATGGACTGGCTTCACACTCAACAACTGCCTAAGGGTGCCAGAGAACCAGTGGATAAAGCTGGCTGCGAAGCCTTCTGTGGCACCCCAATGGTCTTCAAGACTCTGGGATAGGTGGCGCAAAAATTTATTATCAATCAGTATGTTTTTTTTTTTTGGTAAAGCTCTATTGTTGAAGAAAGCAAAACTACCAGTTCACTCTTTGTTATTGAATGTCTGCATTCTATGCCATGTCCCTTTGCATTTTTTCTTTGTTACAATTTCAGCAATAAACTTTTTCTTTTGTAGTCAGGCACTTCAGTTTTCTTTAAAAATTCAAAATATTAAGCCATTTACCTATACTATGATGTATGCATATAATGCTTCTTTTCATGCATGATCTTTGTTTTATGATCTGTCAATCTCATAACCTAATTCCATTAAAACACTGGCACCAATATGTCCAAAATAGTGTGACTTAATGCTGCTTCAATTGCTTGACTCAACAAGAAAGATAAACTTGTGCAGTCTTATTCATCCATATCTGGCAAGCTCTCTATGCGACTGATCTGAGTTCTATATTTAGAAACACATTTCCATACCTGCATCTGCTTTAGATAGTGATCACATTCAAAAGTCCAATTTTGAGAATATGTAACTTAACCTTCGCAAATACACATTAGGTCAAAATGTACTCGGATATGTATTTACAAAAACTGGAACTTGAAACCTGTGTTACGTCAACAAGACGTTATGACTATGCCAACGATTTCTTCCTCCACACACCTACCAAAACTAGTGCTCTTTTGTTAAACATAAAAGTTTTATTCAGTAAAAAAAAAAAAAAAAAAAACAACTTGAAAAACATGAATGGATTCTTGCCAGGGTAAAAACTGCCCCCTGCTGTTTAACCTTGCACAGCATCCACCCTGGGGAAATTTTGACCCACATTGTTGGTGAAAGCCGATGCTTGTCATGGCCAGCCTTACTGACTGGAGGAAATTAACTATGCCTAGAAACCATGCCCCAGGAGTACAAGGAGTACTTGTCTGCCATAGAGACAGGATGGGCGAGTGTTTATGTCTGTATCTGTACATGTAAGCAAAAGCTGTGTGTGTGTGTGTATGTGTGTGTGTGTGTGTGTGCTCAAAGGTTTGATTCTCAAGCTGACTCCTATGAAAGCTGTATCTTTAGAGTATTTCTTGTCTGCCTGCAACATCTGAGGAAGACCTTTCTGTCAGCAAGTCCCTCACTTGGCTGTCAGCTTCATGTTGTGTGTTAAATCTGCATTGCTTTACACTACCTTCGTGTTTTCATCTGTATTTCGTCTTGTGTGTGCACTTGTATGTGCATGCATGTTGAGTGTGCAGAGTGATTGGGAACATACAGTCCTACACATCAACTTAAAACAGAACTTGAAAAAAGTATTTGATGTATGTCCATCACAAGACAAAACATGACATGTTTCGACCTCTTCTTCAGGCAAGATAAACAACATTCAGGACAATGACTGTGAAGAACGAGCAATCACTTGTCTGGTCAAATTCGATGCAAGATGGATGTTCAATGAAAATGAGGCCGCTGGGAGGGAGACAATGTGAGTTCAAATAGTAATAATGATAATAATAAATACTGATGACTATAATGATTCATGATAACGATGATGATAAAAATATTGAAAAAATAGTAAAGAGAAATTACTACCACTTTTAGTGATATAATAATACTTCAAACAGAAGTTGATTTGTACATTTCCGCTTGATTGAGCTATTCTTCATCATAGTTTATGTCTGTTTACTCATCCTAGCAGACATTAGCATCTCTCAAATGTAGCGTTGCCATACGCACATACACACATGCTCATATGTAAGCACACACTCACACAGTCACAAATCCAACCACATACACACACTCAAAGACACCCGTGGCCCACTGCACTGGGAGTGTTGCAACAACCAGACAGTGTAGGCATTCGTGTTACACAAACTTCTTTGCACACACACATATACACTCGCACACACATCTATGTACAGAAAGACAAAGAGGAGACACACACACATACACACACCTCACACATATATATACACTCTTGTGTGCATGCACATGCACACACACAATGCATTGAGAGCAGTGAAACAGAGCACTACATAGCCCAAACACTCAAACATGTGTACACACACACAAACATGTACACATGCACTTGCCTATATAGACATTTCTTTCTCTCTCTGTGTATATATATCTACAGCAATAAAACTCTTCAAGATATGACTGTCCCTTTGAAAAAGTGACTGTAACCTGGTGTTTGTGGCTGTGGCAACTTCTAGTCAAGTCTTTCGATGGGATAATCTTCATTGGGAAAAAATGGTGTATTCCTTTGTGGCTTTAGAACTTTGTCACTGCAGAATACAATCTTATTCCAATCAACCACAGATAAGCTTTTCCATGCCATACTGATAGGACAGCAAGGCAACTGTTCTCGTTGGTCTTGTGCTGGCCGTCTTAAAAAGGAAAAAAAAATCTCTTTTTCTTCCCTCTGCCATTTGAATGGATGTAATCAAGTTTCATATTTAATTTTAGGTCCTAGCTAACGGAAAAATTTGAGGGAGGGAAGATAGTATGTATATTCAGATTTTCTTTCTTTTTTTTTTTCTCAAAGAGTTTAAAACGAGGAATGTGTTGGACATTCATGTTTCAGGCAGTCAAACATCAAAAGTTATCTTTCCCGTCACAACAACATTTTGACATTAACTATAAGGTATTCACAGCATACTGAAAGCAAAGTTGTTTTTCACTCTTTCCCCGAGGAGAAATCCGGTCATGCAACAACTGCCAAAAAAAGGGGGGGAATCATTATAAAAAAAGATCTTCATTTTGATTCACTGAGACTGAAATCTAGAGACAGGAGTCGGTAAATGAAAAACTATGTGATCAAAAAAAGTTCAGGACCATGTCTACATGGCTAATTCTATTAGTTCTGGTTGGATCAACTCACCCAATGCTCTCTCCAATTTCCCCATCACCTGGTTATTAGGAATGGCACGTCCCGACTCATATTCGTTTATCACTTGCTGTTTTTCATTAATTTTCTGTAACAGAAAAAAAAACACACACACAAAAAACATATACTTCTGAAAGTTATCAACAACCAACCAAATGGTGTGAATGGAAAAAAAAGGATGTTTAGAATCTCCTATGTTTAGACTTTTTTTTGGTATGAGTACAATGATCACACTTACAATGACAATAAATCCTAAGTTCAGCAAACCTCAAAGCTTTATCTGAGGCATGATACACAAACTTGTTTCCAAACAGTCACCTGAAAATCATCTGGACATGAAATGTGTGTATCTTGTATAGCGTTAGAGAAAGACAAATAAAGAATGATATGAACATTTAAACTGTGCTGGTAATGTCTTGAGGAAAGCTCCACGTACAATACAACTGCGTGTGTGAGGAGAGAGGTGAGAAGATGATCAAGGGCCAGGAGGGAAGACTCCCTGACAATCAGGTAAAAAAAAGGACAGATCAATACAGATGCCAAAATGTGACCCTAAGCCCTGCACAATGCAGAGGTGTACGTCGGGAAGAATTCCTGAAGCCTGAAACTGAATGGTGGCCATCATCAGCCTCCATGGCGCGGTGGTTAGCATCATAGATTCCTTTCTGGGAGATTGTGCTGTTTGACTTCAATCAGAGTGATTTATATGTGTGGGGTTTTCTGGCCCATAACCATCTTCTATCCAGAGGTGAGTTTGCTATGGACTCCATTATGAAGCCTGGAACCCCACAGTCAAGCTTGCACAGCCATTTGATGGTTGTCTCTGCAGGTGTTGCTCAAATTCTGACCAACACTGTAGGTGTCTGTACCTCTCTGGCTTGATGACTCTGAGATATACTGCTATGGACTCCAAAAAGAAGTCTTGAACCACACAGTTGAGTTTCATTCACTTGACTGGATGCGTTGCTTAGACTGTTGCTCAAATTTCTGACCAACACTGCAGGTTTTTGTATCTCTCAGGATTGGCTGACTCTGCGATGTATTGCTATGGACTCCAGAGGGAAGCCTTGTACCACACAGTTGAGTTTCATGCACTTGACTGGATGCGTTGCTAAAAATGTTGCTCATATTTCTCACCAACGCTGCAGGTGTTTGCATCTCTTGAGCCTGGTTGTCATCAGGACATACAGCCCTGTCATTTAGTCTCAGACCAGAATGGAAGTCCATAGCATCATCTTCACCATCCTCATCCTCATTGGTCAGTGTAACATAAAGCATTACATTCTGTGACCTTTAATGCCCTGCTCTCATGGCCACCTCAGTTTCAATTTCCTCTCCACATCTATGACATTGGTGAGTTTGTGTCAAGGTCGTTGGTCCAGTGAGTCCCTTGCGACTGTTGTTGGACTGACATGGTGGGGCTCCTCAACCTAATATAAATCATCATCGTCAGTAGGGACTAATCTAAGTTGGTTAAAACAGGTGTTAATGAGCACCACCGAAGTGACACAGAAGCAGTGCTGTCTCCTCTAGTAGGCTGCCTCGTGACGACTTTACACCATTTTTTCTTTGTGGACTGCTGAGATGGTTGGTACTAGGATGGCAACAGACCCAACCTAGACATGGCTGTGCCAGGTAGAGTTCTGGAACAGCACGTCAGTCATGCTTTATAAGGATAAAGATCTTGGAAGGATACAAAACAGAGAACAATTATTAAACACAGCAACAATACCTGTAACATATATTAAAAAAAATAACAAAACAAAATTCACTAATAAAAACTGGAAGACAAACAGGACAGAGGAGAACCTTTTTTTCTCCAATAATGCAACTGACAGACAAAAAAAAAAACTAGCACTATTTTTTTCAATTTCATCACCTGAGCCAGCTCTTTCTGTGTGATCCCTTTTGTCTGCCGCCCCTGCTGAATCAGCTTGGCAACATCCAGACTGACATGTTCGTGGTGGAGCTCCTCTGTCTCACGGTCCAGCTTAGCTGTATTCTTTGCTGCCGAGAACTGCTTGTTCTGTCCTCCTGCGTCTGTTATATGGACATGATCAAAAAAAAAGTTTGTCAAGACCAATGAAATAACAACAATAAATCAAAACAATGACAACACAGACATAAGACCTGAGCAAAAGGGAAAAAAAAGTAAAAAAAAAAAAAAGGAGAATTTTCAGAGGGTCCAGGAGCTGGTACCTTGCCCCCACCCTCCTCCCCCTGCACCCCCCAGTTCCAGAGGCAGTGGCCTGGAGGAGTGAGGGATGAAGCCCACTGAAGGTCCAGCTCCCCTCCCAGATCTGTGAACTTTTGTGCAAATTATTCTTGTTTTGTCAGCCTTTCCAAAGACTTCAAGCTAACAGATACTTTTAACCAAATGAGGTTTATTAACCTTTCCAAACACTTCAAGCTAACAGATACTTTTAGCCAAATGAGTTTTATCAACCTTTCCAAAGACTTCAAGCTAACAGATACTTTTAATCACATGAGTTTTATCAACCTTTCCAAACACTTCAAGCTAACAGATACTTTTAGCCAAATGAATTTTATCAACCTTTCCAAACACTTCAAGCTAACAGATACTTTTAACCACATGAGCTTTATCAACCTTCCCAAACACTTCAAGCTAACTGATACTTTTATAGTTTTAACCAAATGAGTTTGGAGGTGCTGGAAAAACAGCCTGTGTTAAACTTAACTGGAGTATGAACTTGAAACCTAATGGTCTTAATATTACATATCACACCACATTTTCTCTGGAGCTTTATGCAGATCTCAAGAATGACCTTTAGGCTACGCTCATACTGCCACTCATGACTGTTGTACAGATGTGAAAAATCATGCACGTGTGAGAAAAGGCGTTCATACTGATCTGCACATTCTTCATCCGTGAGGCAGCTTGAAGGGCTAGACAATTTTTTTCTTCTGTGCATCCAATAAACAGATCATGAAAGATGCATATAGCGTATCATCATTTAATGTGTGAACTGCTGGCATATGTAAACAATTTGTGGAGTATCTGAGAATTACACCTGAGATGTACAAGCATTTGCTGGAGCTGTGCGCTGCAGACCTGAGAAAAAAACAGACCAATTTTCATTAACCAATTTCACCTACTGAACAACTGGTTTTGAGGTAAAACAAAATGAAAAATCTGCATACAGTTCCTTGATGCACGCACACACAAAATTGTGTCAGTATGAATGCCCACGGCGCTGCCAGTGACAAAAAGGAAGGGTCTGCCTCATCCGCACGACTCTCTTTTCAGTCCACATGCGCGTTTGAATCGTGGCAAGCACGTACAACTTTTTTTTTTGCAGGAGTGGTTGTGCATGCGTGTCTGTGGCGGTATGAACACCTTTCACTCTGAAAGTGAAAATGAAGGAGGGAGTGCCACATCTGCATCATTTTTGTCTGTCCGCGCGACTGACATGCATACCAGTATGAACGTACCCTAAGGCTAAAAACCTGAAGGGTCTCATGAATGCAACAACAATCGATGACATCAAGCCAGACCTAATCCTACACTTTCTTTTTATGGGTAGGGGGTGGTGGAGTGGTGGGTGGGTGAGGGACGAGAGATGGAAAAACAGCTGGAGGGGCTGGAGATGGGAAGGGGAAGTATGGGATGGCAGTCTGTTAACAACTTCATGGTTCAGATAGATATTGAATGCTCTTTAGTCTTATCGATTTCTTTAAAATTCCAATTATGAAATAATCCTAAAAAAATTAATAGCAAAAAAAAAAAAAGAAAAAAAAAAAAAAACAATTATGGCAGATTCTCAAACCATTTATGAAATAATCCTAAAAACAAAAAAAAAGCAGATTCTCAGAGACAGGCTGAACCCATTAAAATTTTAATGTTAAAAATGTGAGAAAAGGGGGAATTGTCACTGCTTTACACTGAAAGTGAAACTATCTTCTACAGTACTATCTATGAAGAAAATGAAATAGTACTGCTGTTATGTAAACAGTGTCTCTGAGTCTGACAAGTAATATATAACCATTGCAAATACTGGAAAAGTGTAGATTTATGTTATGCTTTTCGTCTGTCCTAGAGCAAACAAAAAATTTTCACACTCTCCATCTTGAAGTATAAAAGATACTTAACAGTAACTTATGTTTCATTGAGTCAATTTTACATAAAGAACAGTTGAATAAAGTAAAAAAAAAAGAGTGCCGTGTAAAATAAAGTACACACACACACACACACACACACACATCCTCATTCTGCCCATCTGAAAACTCACATTTTTTTGTTGTTTCAATGTCAGCTCCAGTTCTCATTGCAGAATTGATTGCCTTCAGAAAGAGAGAACAAACACCTCTGATGAGTTCATGAAAATCTTCAATATAAAAAAATAAGGTTACCCAGTCAAAGTTGGATAGCAAAGACCTCTGAAGGAGATTCCTTTTAAAAAAAAAAAAGAAAAAAGAAAAAAAAAGCACATGTACTCTGAATCATGACATGACTTAGACAACAGATATCAAGTACAAAAACATCCTTTCTGCTAGTCCTCTGCAAACAAATAGGACAGCAGTATGGTAAGGGAAGATTTCAACAATAGTATCAATAACATCTCACAAAAAAGCAAGGTTGCTAATTTTTAGTTCACCATTGATCATTTCAGTTTTTCTTCAAGTAGAGTTACTGCCTAGGTGACTTCACTGGGCCACATCAGGGCTGTCACAACATAAAAAACAAACAGGATTCTGTGATGAAAAAATGGAAAAGTTACCACCATACGTCCACAATGCCACCATACACTCTATCATTTCAAATGTATGCAAACTGTGACTAGCTTGCTAGCCATGTTTTGCCAAATCTTAATGGCTACCACTATACAATGTTCACAAGACGACTGATTTACATTTCTGGTCAACGTTACTTATCTGCACCCCCCCCCCCCCCCCCCCCCCCTTCATTTATAATTTTATGACTTACACTGAACAAGAAACTCCTATCAAGTTTTGCTCTGTCTTGTCTTTCCTTTGTCCAGTATATGTTCCTTCCTCTGTTTACGGTTCTTCCAAATCTCCCACGAGCAGCATAAGAAAGCTTCAACTAGGCATTATAGGTATTCAATTCGGCTTGACTTGCACTTTTCTCTCTACTATGTCCCCTCCCACCTGCACCTCTACCCCATCACCTGATGCCAACATGCCCGCCATCTTCATCACAGTGCTTTGCAAAACCAACAGTAACACAAGGAGAAACCAATCCTCTCTCACATTCTTAGTCTCCTTTCTTGTGACAGCGTTCAAGATGATGACCCATGACCAGACATAACCACACCTGACACATGATTCAGTCACAACTGAAGAAGGAGGGAGTGCCACATCTGCATCATTTTTGTCTGTCTGCATGACTGACATGCATACCAGTATGAACGTACCCTAAGGCTAAAAACCTGAAGGGTCTCATGAATGCAACAACAATCGATGACATCAAGCCAGACCTAAGCCAGCTATGAGAAGCCAGCTATGAGTCAGTCAGCAGAATTTTATTCATGCTGGTACAGCCAAATGTCTTGTTGACTAGGGTACCTTGGAATAGGATGCGTTGTCCATCTTAATCACAATTAAATAAAAAAGACATGTTGCTTAAAGCCCTGCCGACCACAAAAGCCATATCAGGGCTGAAACACCATAAGAAAAAATTTTTTAATGCAAGAATGAAAATGCATAGTTAATACTCAATACCAGTTATTTATTGACATCAAAAGACCCACAACAAAAGAGTCTGTCACACTCAAATTAAAATCAAATATTCTTAAAAAACATTTCTTTCTCAAGTTTGATCAAAAAAACTCAAAAATCAAGTCTGGATGAACATCCCTAAACAATGTCTTCATTGAGCTTGCCATGAGTGTTTCTGTCTGACATCATGTAACTTCTTACATTCAATTAGAATGTGTCTAATGCCAAGACATTCATTATACAAAATGCAATGTGGAGCTTCTTCACTCTTGAAAAGATACCGAATAAGTTAAAAATTAATGGCCAGTGTACAGCTAGCATAAAACTGTTTCCTTTTTGCAACGGCCAAAGGTAGACGAGAGGAACTATTTTAGGTTTTTGGAAGGATCTGGAAAAGTTTGTTATCTGTTTGTATTCCAGTCCTCTTACTAGGTCTCTGACGACAGTGATGTAATCATTAACCTTCGATTTAAAATTTGAGCAGCGGATAGATATGCTGGACAACTTCTTCGTGGGGGTGTTTCTAGCCAAATGATCAGTCATTTCATTTCCCTGAATGCCAACATGAAAGGGAACCCAAGCAAGAACAAGACCTTCCACTTTCAAAGAGGTACAAATTTAGAAAAAAAAAAGTTTAGATGTTCAGGATTATGGAGGTTATTGCCAGCTATGGGCATTGCTTACTTACTAGTTGTTACTTACTGCTGAAGACTGCATTGCCACCCAAGATGGCAGATGATTCTTGAATATTTTGCATGCGATGTCTATCAATCTTTCACTTTGAACTAATTTACAAAATACAAATTTCAAACCGATTAAAATAAATCTTATTACTATTTTTTATGCTTCATTGATTTTAACACACACACGCACCCAACACACACACATGAATGCACACAGGCACTCAGACACACACACAACATATCATTTCACACTCTTCCCCAACTCTCACAAAATTCTTTCCGACACCTCGTCTTGCCTCAGCAAGTTAACCTGCTGAGCGCGATGGGCCACGATGATGGCTTTACCGCCGGAGTGCGTTGGGCCACGATCGTGGCTCAGACGAGAACCGTTATACTACCACCGCTAGGCATCCGGGATGATCAGTTCACGTGATTGCTAGTATCCATTGTGGACCGGCAAGCCTTGTCAGTCAGTTATCTCTAAGTTTTTCATTGGTTTTTACTGTTCAAAATAATGAGTGGAACAGCGACCGAGTCGAGCAGGAGTTGCGTGGAAGTGGCACAAGTGAACAATCTTTTGCCAAAGGCAGTAGTAACGAAAGCGAAGCAGGTGAGTGGATAAACTTTGATATTTTGTTTGTCGAGTGATGGAACACTTGCTGTGTGCAGTCATTGGTTATTTTACATTTGTTGGTTTGCCAGATGAAGAAGGGGGATGGAGGGGGCAGGGTACATGGTTACTTACAGGAGTGATAGGGTTTTGGCCTGGTCAAACTAGAAGATCGTTTCTGGGTGATTGTAGGTGTTTTGAAAGCACTTTAGAAATGAATAAAAGTGGTGATTTGAAAAGAACAGTTTATAACTTTTATTTGTTCATTTTTTTAGTTTGGAAACAGTGTGGACGTGTCACGAGTGGGCGTGTCTCCAATGAAAGCTATAGCCCCTGCCCCTTCCTTATATGCTAGTGATTCAGATTTTATTCTTATTTATGATTTTATGCATGACCTCATTTTTCATAGAATGAATAAGTAATGCTGGTCATATTTTTTTCTTTCTGAAAATCAGTGGAAACGGAGTCAAGCTCTCTGTAACAACTCTTGCACCATTAAGAAACAATGAAATGAACAGACGACTTAGGATACATGTTTTCTTGTGTGATCCAGAATCTGGAAGCACTACTGCAGAGGAGAGAGATGCTGAGAGTGAAGGAGTTGAAGAAACTTAAAAAGAGGAACTGTGCTGCTGGCCATCCTACTCGTGTGTGCTCTGGCTGGGAATGTTCTGGATGTGACGTGGGACTCTGCCCCAAGTGCTTTTCTGCCTTCCAGAGAAGACAAGGCCCTAACTTTGTTCTGTGTCTCTCAAGGACATGTTTTTCTTGTTTTCTCTCAAATTGCAAGTGTTTTGACATTCAAGCAGGAAAACTGCGGTGTTTCAAACAATGTGACGGACATTTTGGATTACCTTTTTGCCATTGTTCTGGATTACTGTGTGAATAATATCTTCAGCTGCCATCAGGGTACTGTCTTGTAATGATGTTTTTTCAGATTCCTCATTATCTCTAGTTTACAAAAACATGGTTTTACCTATCTAGCTTCAAGACAAGCCTGTACAAACCCCATTTTTATATAGTGAAATTTGATTGTCCGGATGCTGAATTATAGGTATATCATTTGAGGCACAATTTATTATGCATAGCTCAAGTCAAGAGAATTATCATCTCTTTCCCATGTTTCCAGCACATATTTGTCTTTATTTTATCTTCAGTCTGAAGTGTTTACATAGTACAGAAGAAAAACTGTGTCTCTCCTAACATTTGACTTACTTTACAAATAACTTTTTCTGAAATTTTCTCTGCTTATATTTTGTGGTCAGTCTCCAAGTAGGTACGACCTACAGTATTTTCATTAATTTCAGTAGATTTTACATCTCTAGTTTCTAAAAATGTATAGGTTTACATATCTAGTAATTGATTCCTAGATTTTAACTACATTTCTTTAAAGTTTAAATTGATATATACAGAGCACTGTGAGGGTTAAGAATATTCTGGAAATCCGAAACGCCCTGTTACTCCCGTTTGTCAATAAACCAGAGCGAATGGACGAGCGATGGGAGATGTTTCGAAATGTGCAAAATATCTTGAAGTTAAAACCATGCAGGACCAAAAAAAAATCTACATGACCAATGATGATATTCGCCTGGTGGCAAACTGCATGGCATGCAGGTAAACAAACCTGTTTGGACCTCTGTTTGGTTTGCTCTGGCCCGGTGTCCAATGACCGTTACCTCATTCCAGTCTGCTTCAGCCATTGTGACAAAATTAATATTCTGTTATTCAAATGCGGACTCCGCTTTAGACAATCTTGCTGTTATTAACTGGCAATTCTGTTCTAAAATCAGACAAAATTCAGCACGCAGATTCGTCTGTTGACCAACTTGTTGCAACTTCCAGTCCGGATCTGACGTAATTGTCGTAAACTGCTGTAGTCACTGACGGAAATAAAGCAGAACAGAAAACCAAAGTCTTTAACTTCAGCATATTGTTTAATACATATTGTGAAATCTCAGCTTCTCTCTATCTATTTCATCATAAATGTGATGAATAAGACGAAAATGATGCAACCGACATGGCTTGTTTATACACACAGTATACAAAATCTGGATTGATGTTGCGTCTGCTCCCATGTAAACGAGCGATCGGGGAAAGAAAAGAAGAAGGAATATGGCTGAAAAATACCTTTAAAATGTTCTTCTATACACACGATCCATTTAATGAAAAGAAGTAGCTTAATGTGTGGTTTTGATGACATTATACTAAAACCCATGTAGAATATTGTTAACTGATTGTTCCATTTTATTGTGATGTTGACACCACTGATGCTTTATGGTTGACATGGGTAGGGTTAATAGCAGCCCTCGATTTATACATAGAAGTCTTCAGTTATGATGCCTTGAAGCTGTGCAGTGAAAACTGCCTCAGCCCGCTAAAGCACGACGTACCTTCTGTGTGGATTGACATCAGGGCTAGTTGCCGCTTGCAAGAACAGCAGTTCTTTCACTGACGGTGTCGGGGAAGTAGTGGGGAGTCTGTTGTCAGGCAGTGAAATGAAAACAAACAAACAGAAACAAACAAATGTGAAATGTTAGTGATAATGCACCGCCAAAAAGCGTAGACAAACGAATCAAAAGACAAAAACACGACGCGTTTCGACATCTTAAGTCTTCTTCAGGCAAGATACAAAACACTCTGGGCAACGAAAACGAACATGCAATCACTTATCTTCATCCAATTCGGCGCAAGATAGGCATACGGAAGGAGACAATGTGGGAGTCGAGGTAGTAGGCTAATGATGATAGTTATAATACTGATAGGAATAATGATAATGGTTTTCATCCAAGACCCATTTTGTGCCAAATATGAGAAGTTAAGTGGTAAGACCTACTCATTCTTCGTTTTCGTTGTCCTAAATGTTTTTTTTTTTTTCTTTTTTGCCTGAAGAAGACACATGAGGTCGAAATGCATTGTGCTTCGTTCTGGAATCTGTTTGTCTGTATCGTCCGGCGGAACTAAAACCCTTTCTTTTTAAAATTAGCTTCCGCCCTCAGTCATCTCGTTTTGAAACTGTTTTTATTTCACTGGCTGTTTTATCCGCAGTCCCCTCTCTGCTCTCTCCCCCATCTTCCCACCATTATTCTCCTAGTTTGTTTTTTTTCCTCCTCCCTTTCACCTTTCCTTTCATCTCTTTTTCTCTTATTTTACCCTTTGGTCTCGCTCCTACCCTATTTCACCGCTCCTTCTTTCATAATATCAACCCATCGTGATATATAAACAAAGTATTCCTCTTAAACCAGTTTCAAATCACTTCGCTTCACAACATAATCGCACTAAAAATTGCGACTGTGTAACAAAAAATAATTTACTCTCGACCAGCCCAAAATGGTAATGAGTCACCAAACAAAATTAAGAGAGCAGATCAGACAAAACAACAAACAAAGCAAGCCAACAAATCGTAAATTTGTATATGAAGCAAACCCCCCCCCCCCCCCCCCCGTCGTCCCCGATCTTTCCCGCACATAAACAAGAAAACAAAATCATGATCATAATTATCAAAATACTAGGATTAAAATTTTCATGCTTTACACTAATAGCAGGCCATGCATACACAAATTATATGGAACACACACACACACACACACACACACACACACACACACACACACACACACACACACACACACACACACACACACACACACAAGACTTGGTTTTATTTTCTACAACTTACTAACATGCATATGAAATTGCCTTAATAAGGTATTAAAGTCAATTACTGCATTACTTTTATACCAGTGCATGCGACCGAACATAGTCAAAATGTCAGATAGGATAAGGTTAGCATTAGTATTAAATTTTTGCCAGTCCAATCTTTTAAACCCACCCAGAAGTTATGAACAAGCTGGCAGCCCACAAATATATGTGTTAGCGGTTGATGTTTCATCTTAAAGAAATTACACAGTGGCACATCTAACAGTGTGTCTGTAAATAGCTAGGTATGTGTTAGTAATAACTACATTAGCCAGAGCCATCTTAGTTTTAGTCTGTAATTGAATTAACTGGTTTCGGGAAAAAAAAAAATATATATATATATGTACATGTACATTACTCTCTCTCTCTCTCTCTCTCTCTCTCTCTCTCTCTCTCTCTCTCTCTCTCTCTCTCTATATATATATATATATACTTTTCGAGTTTACAGCAGATTCAGCATATCAGTGATTCAATTTTCTCACACAATGTTCACTTACAACCTCGCTCAAGAGGCTTTGGTACATAGTTTCATACCAGCATCACTATGCTATATAATGGTCCGAGCTTCAGAGTCCTCATTATGATTACCTCCCTTCTTTTGGGCAGTTGGAAGAACCCCAGGGACAGCCTGATAGCAGATCTGCAGATAGGAACCCCCTCTCTGAACTCAGACTCTTAAGGGATCAGGCGGCATCCAGGTAATGACACTGAGCTGCCCTTCTGCTGCCAGAATCTTTTTTCCTGTGGAGCTTCCAGGATTCGAATAAGCAACTTCTGGATGGAGGGTGTCTCAAGGTGTTACCTTTTCATACGGATGTTTTGCCTACATCGCTATTGACGTTTCTAAATTTTGGAGTTGAAGCATGATAAAGTTTATTTTTTGTCTATCCTCGACCAGATCCAGCTGGAACTCTTTTCAGTTGCCTCTGATATTGCCCTTGGGGTTTTAGTCCTCTGGTGACCAGAAATCCTGACCTGTTCGATGATGAGCCCACAGCTCCCTCCCCCGTCTGTCACAACCCACCCACCCAGTCCTCCCCGCTCCAACTTCTATGGCGAGGGCTTCAGCTTGGAAGCCGGTTTTCATCAAGCTGCTTGTTAGACTGGTATACGTTCCAGCCTTGTAGGTATGGGATTGCTCCGTCCTGGTTTCATACATATGGCTCAGTAAGCTGACTCAGAATTAGTTGTTTTGATGTCCCTAAGCGGAGTACAATATCCGGTCTCATACTACCCTTCCTGACGATCTCTGAGTGGCTTTCCCGCTCTGGAAGATCTGCCGTGCTCTCCCAGTCCTCCACTCTATCCACTACACCCCGATTCCACGCTCTAGATGCCACAGCTGTTCCAGGTCACATTGCCTTCTGCCCTGTGGAATGTTGTTTGCTGGAGCTTCTGGTGTCGCTGCACGAGGGACCTTGTTAGTAAAATCATGAAAGTAACAGAAATTATGATTTGCGTCGCTTACGTTACCAACTGTTTCATGTCATTCTCTCGGTGTCTTCCACGGAGTAGTCTCGTTATTTCTTCTTGAAGAATTAAAAAAAAAAAAAAAAAAAAAAAAACAGAGAGAAAGGAAGGAAGGAAAGAAAGGAAGGAAGGAAAGAAAGAAAGGAAAATAGAAAGACAGACAAACAGACAGTAAGAAAGAAAGAAAGAACGAAAGAGAGAAAGGAAAATAGAAAGAAAGAAAAGAGAGAGACAGAAAGAAAGACAGACAGAACGAAAGAGAGAAAGGAAAATAGAAAGAAAGACAGACAGAAAGAAACACACCTATCTTGTAATGATTCTCTCTTCAGAAAGTACAGTAGTTTCTGTTTTTGCTTTGTTTGTAAAGAGAATGAATTACAATAAAGGTTGTGTTTCCTTCCGTCTGTCGTTCTTTCTTTTACTTTCAATATTTTACTAACAAGTTCCCACGGGCAGTGACCCATTTTCTGGTAGACAGTGGTGCAACGAAAACCAGGAGAAGATCGCACGTGCTGTTAACATTGCCAGAGAAATCACTTCACCACCTGAGGCTCTAGCAACAACGTCTACGGGACCGACCAATCTCGCCTACAAGACTGAGAAGTATGCCAGCCTAACAAGCTACTTGATGAAATGTCAGATTTTCAGGTTTAGTTATCCCAATTTTTTTTTTACCTTAGAAACAAAACCCCGACCCTTTTCAAATCTAATTTTTACACAGTTATCAACAAACACTTTGGCTGTCGATGATGGATGATAAAGATGCTGAGAAGGTTACGATATCAAGTGGTCAAGTGATGTGTATTTTGTTCAATACTCTATTTTATTTTACAATGTTAAACTTTTATATCTTACGGTTACTGATTGTGTAGTCACAATGAACGTATGTGGCTTAATTTATTGCATAGTGATATGAGTGTTACATTTTATAGCTTTAATTTACAAATTGTGTAGTCGCAAGGGATAAACGTGGCTTGATTTAATGCATGGTGAATCCTGTACTGCATAGTGAATGCTTTACTGTAATTGATTACATGATCCATCGTGTATTGTCAGTTCAAACCCTGTACAGCAAGAGAAATGCTCTCTCTCTCTCTCTCTCTCTCTCTCTCTCTCTCTCACACACACACACACACACACACACACACACACACACACACATTTGAAACCACGCGCACATGGAAATACACTCAGTAAAGAAAGACACATCTGAAAATGAAATTACAACCATTTATTGTTAGGTCAAAATAAACACAAGGTTACTGACGAATAGCGAGGGAAAACACTCAAAACACTATAAATACAATGACAGAAAACTAGCTTATTAATGCCATTAATTAAGGAGTAAATGTGAGCATAAAAATTTTACAAAGACATATTTGAGGAACATAACACAAAATGTAAACGGCAGCATAAAGACTCCACTAAGGCGCATTTGAGGAATATAATAAATGAGACTATATTAGCCTGTATTTAAAAAGACCGGAGGTAAATTAATTGCCCTACATTTATGTCTTTCTCATAGAGAAATACCTCGCCTTGGCATTCTCTTTCGTTTCTTTTCACACACACACACACACACACACACACACACACACACACACACACACACACACACACGCACACACACACACACACACACACACGCGCGCGCGCGCGCATGCATATGCGCGCACACACACACTAGTTGAAGTCCCACTTAGAAAGCACACAGGCTATAATGTATTAAGATCTATAAGCGGTCGATCTGTATTATATGCGGAAGAAAAGTGTGCGGGAACAACAACAACAACAACACACACACACGCGCGTGTGTGCACACGCACACGCAAGCACAAGAGTACACACACACACATACACACAAACGTGTGCACACGCACACACGCACGCGCGCGCACACGCGCGCGCGCACACACACATGTACACACGCCCCCCCCCAGCCCCCCCCCCCCCCCCCACACACACACACATACACACACTACACTAACATTAACATCAACACTAACACACACAAACGGTATAAATGAGCAGTAAAGAATAATAAGCGCATTAGTGCAAGTAAAGAACTCTTCTAGGTCACCATGAAAAAAAAAAAGATTTGCTTAAAAAAAGAAAATGGGGAAAAAGACGTGAAACTTTTCCCCAACAGCACAAGTCCACTGATATCTGTCTTGTGGAGAAATGCATTGATGCACCTGGTTATAGTCCACTATTGTCTCTCGGCTATCGACTGGCTGCACACCAAAAAATTAACGCGCCAAGGCCTTGCTTAAGGAGTCGAGTATTTACAGACTGGCGTAATTGGATTGTTTTGATTGTGTGTGTGTGTGTGTGTGTGTGTGTGTGTGTGTGTGTGTGTGTGTGTGTGTGTGTGTGTGTGTGTGTATGTGTGTGTGAAAATTGATTCTCCGCATTTTGTTTGATATGGCCATCAAAGTACGGGCCAGGTGGTTCCAAGCATATGAAAATCAAAGAAATGGGATTATTTTGTTTCTTGGAACTGGCGCAAAGATAGGGTCACGGGTGAGCGCAAAGGCCCGAAATGTGTGTCAACTAAGGGGAAGATCATGTATATGAAGATTGTTTGTGATTTCATCGATGAAGATCCCGCAAAACAACGAAGGTAACTGGTGGGGAGTTGTTCTTTTGATCACTTATTAGTTTAACATTAACTGCTGGCACAAATTTATGGTAGGCCTCAAAACGATTAGGCTACATGAATGATACAGTGGTATAGCGCAAAATCCCTAACTGTGGCGTGTGGCCACCCTTCAGTGATCTCGGCACTGATTTGGGGTTACTGCTAGTTAGGTCAGAGTTTTCGGGGTTACATCAAAGGTCAAGTAATAACGAAGTTTGAACGGATAAAAATTGCCCTGGCTCTGAGAAAAAAAAAAAATGGAATGTGAAAAAGATGATTTTATCCCGGAATTTGGGATCAGTAAATCAGTTCAATGCCATATGTCCGCGAAAATAGCAGAATGATGCCTGACTTGTGGACTCCTTGTCTATCTACGCCATCGGTAGGGCACTAGGATTTTGGTTGGAGTGAAAAGTCCAGCACACGACAGGAAAATGAAGGGTCCAGTGGATCGTGCTTGCGATGAAAAAGAAACAGACATGAGATCTGCCTCGGAGTTAGGTATGGTATGGGTCAAGGGCTGGACTGTGCGATGAATATGTTTTAGTACTGACTGATCATCTGAGAAAAGCCAGGTGCAGCTTTGAATGTAATTGAGATATACAGCGTTTTGGGCCTGCACTGTAACTGTCGACTCGGATCTTACAAGAGGTTTACCATCCATACCAGCAAAAAGTGAATTAACAGAAAAATTGTACATTGTTTTGAAGGTGTTGATTTTACATCGTTTAAGGTGTGATGTTTTGAAGGTGTTGATTTTACATCGTTTAAAGATGTGAGTTCCCCCCACACGATCATTTATACATTCACATGCTACATAAGATGTCGTAAAAGGTGCTTTTTTGGGGGGGGGGGGGGGGGGGGGGGGGGGGGACCGATTAGCGTACGAATATGAAAATCGAAAGACTGCGCGTCTATGGCCCCAAAAGTAAAAAGTGAGTGATCATTACACTAGGGTTGAACTTACTGCTAGTCCATGGGTTTATAACTCTATATCACAGGTCGAGCCAGTGACAGTGAACAAGTGTCATCAAAGGCGAAATGGCGACAGGATTCATATCGTCGGTTGACGCTGGGTGGAGTCTCATCGTGCATACTGAAGGCAGTCGTCACATCATGTTGGCCTGTCTGGTCCAGTGTCTGTCTTCTTTCTGTTGGCTGTCTGTCCACCATCCTTCACAACTGACAGTGTTAAGTCATGAAGTTGGAAGCACACACTGGGTGGCATGGTGATTCACAAACAGGTAAAAGCTATATGCAGACAGTAGACCATCCTCGTAGAAAACAGACAGGAAAAGCTGGCAGGCGTGAATCCTCCAGCCAGGAAGTGTTTGGACACCTGTGCGAGCAAACAGGACTCCAACAAACAATAAACAAGGAGGGTAACTCTTGCTCCCATGGTGAAATATGTACACGCGCCCATGATTCCAAACGAATGCTGGTTACGACACCGAATCGCCTAGCAGAAATGACAACACAGAGCACACAGAACAAACATGGGAGCAAGAGTTATCCCATTTGTTTATGTTTACTGTTCCCTGCATCATTTAAGATTTCTTTTCAGGACTCTAACAAATGTAAGCAGAGTGGAAAGCGAGGCTTGATGTGAATCTTCTCCCACCAACATCTTTGGTCAGCTAAGCTATACTGTTCTACTTTTACATCGGACATTAAAGAAACGGAAATTACAAAAGCGGGAAGATTATTTGTTTGTTTGTTTTTGTGTCTGGTCATACTGGAGTACCCGGACAAAAGGGTGAGGTTAACGTTCGCCATGCCTCGTCTTGTGTCTACTGATGGGTCCCACAGACCCAGGCTTTTTGGTATGTTTAGTTGGGCCACATTCAAGTTGAACGTCTTTACCAATTCAAGATGAGAGGGATAAGAGGTGAACGTTTGCGGCATTTGTTACGTTTGCGGCGCTTTGTGTTACGTTTGTGGCATTTGTTACGTTTGCGGCACTTGTTACGTTTGCGGCACTTGTTACCTTTGCGGCACTTGTTACGTTTGTGGCACTTGTTACGTTTGCGGCACTTGTTACGTTTGTGGCACATTACTGGTTTTCGTAAGGTTTGAGAGATATAGAGAAGTTGGAGTAGCCGTGTACTGTTCTACTATCTACTTAATCATTTAAAAAAAAACCGAATCCGAAAAGAATTAGAGAATACCACAGAAATTTCTTTGTACAGATTTTTTCGAAAAAAAATTCTCTCTTTTCGTAGTTCGCTCATCTTGCGCCGAAGATAAGTGATTGCTCGTTCTTAGTTCCTATTGTCCTGAATGTTATTTATCTTGCCTGAAGAAGACCTAAGATGTCGAAACGCGTCGTGTCTTGTCTTGTAATTTGTTTGTCCCTGTTATCCGGCGGATTTTTTTTTTTAATCGCCTTATACCCCTACTGGGGCACAGGCCGCCAACCAAGGATCTCCAGGTATCTCTGTCCTGGGCTCTTTCTTCCAGCTGGTTCCAAGTCATCCCTATGTTCCTGATGTCTGCTTCCAGGTCCCTGTGCCAGCTGTTCCTTGCCGACCTCTTTTTTTCGTTTTCCTGGGGGTTCAATGTTAGGGCTTGTCTGGTGATGTTGCGTGCAGGCTTCCGCAGCATATGTCCAGTCCAGCACCAACGTCGTTTCTTGATTTCCTGTTCTGCAGGCAGCTGGTTTGTTCTCTCCCAGAGTCGTGGTTGTTAATGGTGTCTGGCCATCAGATGCGGAGAACCTTGCACAGGCAGTTGTTGATGAACACCTGCACTTTCTTGGTGGTGGCGACTGTAGTTCTCCAGGTCTTAGCTACATACATTAGAACTGTCTTGATGTTGGCGTTGAAGAGCCTGACTCTGGTGTTGATTGACAGTTCCTTGGAGCTCCAGGTGTTCCGTAGCTGTACGAACGCTGCCCTGGCCATTCCAATCCTTGCTCTGACGTCGGCGTCTGTGCTCCCCTGCTTGTTGATGACACTGCCCAGGTAGGTAAAGGCTTCTACCTCCTCTAGCATTCGCGCTGTCCAGCATGATCGAGTTGGTGCTGACAGTATTGGCCTTGAGAATCTTGCTCTTGCCTTTATGGATGTTGAGCCCTTCTTGTGCTGATGTGGCTGCTATGTTGTTTGTCTTCTCTTTGCATCTGCTGTGGAGTGTGCGTGAGTAGTGCCAGGTCGTCGGCGAAGTCCAAATCGTCGAGCTGCGTCCAGGGTGTCCACTGGATCCCATGTCTTCTCGATCTGTTGAGGTCTTCATAATCCAGTCGATTGCCAGTAAAATAGAAATAGTGAAAGCAGGCAACCTTGTCTGACGCCAGTCCTCATTTGCAACCTTGTCTGACGCCAGTCCTCATTTCGAATGCCTTCGTGAACTTTCCTCCATGGATGACTGCAGGTCAGACCTTCATGCGAGTTGCTGATGATGGTGGGCCGGCGCACTGTAATGTCGGATAAGTTTCCACAGGGTGTCTCGGTCTACGCTGTCAAAGGCTTTCTCGTAGTATTGGGCGTTTTTATCTTACATTAATTTCCTTTGTAAATTTGTTTATTCAGTTTAATGTTTACTGACTAGAGATTTGTTTCTCTACCGGGCGTGCACCAATGCTAGTGAGTGAACCTCACAACTGAAACTGAAAATGACGAGAAGTACTTTCCTTGAAGCTAGAACATTGGCCTTAGTCACGAGCCAGTGGACAAGAGAAACCAGGTGGGGCATTATCAGAACGGTTCGGAAACAACAGACAACAGAAGATCTGGACTTTTCTTTCTTTCGCGTTCCCGACCAGATCCTCAATCCGGTTAGTAAGGCGAAGTCAGCAGTCCGCCGCAGAGACCCTGCCGGTCCCCTGAGTTCTTCTGGACCTCAACCAGACAGGGCCACGTCTGGCGTCTCAAGGCTTCAAAGGTAGGGCAGGAGTATGAGATGTGGGTGGGGGGTTGGGAGCCTGTGTCACAAGGGCACTGGTCGGTATGAGAGAGTTTTGAGACGTGAGAGATGGGAGAGGAGCTGGCAGTGTCCTGTTCGCAGCCTGAAGATGGTACCTTGAGCTGCTCTGTCGAGCTGGTGGATGCTGTCTTCTTCAGTCCCCATATCCAGGCGTTGGCTCAACGCTCTTCTGAAAGTTGTTCCTCAGGATCCCCCTGTGGGGATACCAGGGGGTCTTTTGTACAAATAGTTTCCCCCACCTTCTGGACATTCTGTGCTAGTAACGTCCCCTTTTCCTTTCGCTCTTAGTAACTCTGTCTCCTTCTTTTGCTGTACTGTCGTCTACTGTCCTTTCTACCTATATCTTTTATCTGTCTTTTTCCACAACCTCTTCCCACAAATTTCTGCACTCAACAAAGTCGGAGTGAACTGACTATACTCTCGAATATAGTGTGAATATCCAACACAGGGTAAAGCGAGTTCACACGCTACCAGATATTGGAACGCGGAAGAAGAAGTAGAAGAAGAAGTTCCTCAGGATGGTTTTAGCTTCGATGCTGTGGACGAAATGCCAGTAAAACCCATCCACAGAGTGTTCTCAGATGAAGGGGGCTGTGCACGGAAGGTCCAGGTCGTTCAAAACCACTTCTAAGCACCGCAAAGGGGCTGTTTTCACGCCTCTTTCGTGACGGCGCGCGCGAAACGTTAAAGTGGCCTTGTGCCGCACATGTAGAGCTTGCGGAGAAGATGTGAATGACTTTCTCTGGGGGCTGACTCTACACTTCTGTCAGTAAGTCCTTCTCAAAGAGAGAGAGAGAGAGAGAGAGAGAGAGAGAGAGAGAGAGAGACAGACAGACAGACAGACAGAGACAAAGAGAGCCTACTCTGCACATATCCAATAAAAACAAGTCAACATAAATGCAGTGCAAATGCATAATACTAACAGAAACCCCCAGGTGATTGACACGATAAAGTGCTGGATGTGACAGAGATAAGTAAAGTAAATGACTATGTCACAGCTTTACCAAAATTAGAAAAAAGAAGAAGCTGACAAATTACAAGGAATTATAACAAAGAAAGAAGCAGCACAGGCAATAGAAAATATGAAGAATGATAAAAGCCCAGGATCGGACGGCATGACGGTTAATTTTTTCAAGTTCTTTTGGCAGCAGATTGGGGATTTTATAGTTACCTTCCATCAATGAAGGTTTTTTTTTATAACGGAAAAATGTCTATAAACACAGTGGGAAGGCATAAATAATATGTTTACCGAATGGTGATAAACCAAAGGAATATTTAAAGAATTGGTGACCAATTATACTGTTAAATGTGACATACAAAACTGGATCAGCATGCATCGCAAACCGCATAAAAACTATACTACCGAAAATTATAAATGAAGATCAGACAGGCTTCGTACCAGGAAGATATATTGGAGACAGTTTAAGAATTTTATACATGATGCATTATTTAGAAATAAGGAACTTGCCCGGATTACTTGTATCAATTGATTTTGAAAGAGCTTTCGACTCAGTAGCTTGGAATTTCATGAAAAAAGTATTAAACAAAATTTGGGTTAGGAGATGACATATGCAAATGGGTATCTGCGTTTTATAACGATATCAGGTCTTATGTTATAGTAAATGGGAAAATGTCAAGACATCTTGAAATACAGAGAGGATGTCGTCAGGGTGACCCCATATCTCCATATCTTTTTATACTGTGTACCGAAATCCTGGCATGCGAAATTCGTAAAGATGAAAATATCAGGGGAATGAAAATATCAGACACTGAATTTAAAGTAAATCAGTTTGCTGATGACACCACTTTCACTTTAGGAGACAGAGCATCTTACGAAAAACTGTTCGAAAGGTTAAATGGATTTGAAAAATATTTCTGGCCTAAGACTAAATTTTTAGAAAACCACAAATGTTTGGCTAGAAAACAGGAAAAATTCAGCAGAAAAGCATTTACGCCACAAAACATATGCAATGGAATCCCCCAAAATTTAAAATTCTGGGACTCTGGTTTTTCAAACGAGATAACAAATTTAACCGAGATTAATGAAAAGATAAATTTGCTTAAGACTTTGTTTAAAATTTGGGCAAAAAGAACATGTACTCCTTTGGGTAGGGTTGCGGTACTCTCTTTGATTCTTTCAAAATTAATCTTCTTATGGACTCTGCTCCCTAACCCACCGGAAAATGAGTTGAAACAACTGCAAAAAATGTGCTTCGAATTTGTGTAGGATGGCAAAACAGACAAAATAAGGCGACAATATTCAGTGCAAAATGTTGAGCAAGGAGGAATAGGAATACCTGACATACAAGCCTTTCTGCATGCACTGAAGTTGTCATGGTTGAGAAGGCTGCTTTCAGGAACTTCAAAATGGAAACACATACTCGAAACATTATGGCCCAGAAATAAAACTATATACGCTGTTACGGGTCTAAAAAGTTTATAAAGAGTAAATGCAACTACTTTGGAAAGATGTATTTTTAGCCTACGAAAAATTCACCAGCCACATGGATTTAGATAATGAAGAGGAAATTTTATCAGAACCTATTTTTCACAAAATAAAATTTAAAAATCAACAATAATGATTTTTTTCACAATATGGACGGTCAAGAATGTGTTCTTAGTAAAAGATATTGTTGGTGATAATGGAAGCTTTCTGAATTATGATGAATTCTGCCAGAAATGGAACTTGAGAGTAAATTACTTACACTACCTAAGTTCCATTCAAGCGATAAAAGAATATATTAGAGAAAGAAATATAACTGTTCAAAACTATGATAGTAACCATGATCTGAAAGCGATTAAAATAATAAGCAGTCTTTAAAAAGGCTCAGAACCATACTATAATATACTGGTTGGAAAAAACACTTGTCGGTAATATCAAACCACTCATTTATTGGCAAAGAAAGTAAAATTCTGTGGCAGACTGGCAAGTCGTTCTAAGATTGATTAGCAAAATAAAAGAAGTAAAATTAAAATGGTTCCAGATTAAAATTTGCTACAGAATATTGATTACAAATAATGTATTAAAGAAAATGGGCCTAGTCGTGAGCGATAAATGTAGTCTTTGAATGACGAATTAGGTTCGATCTACCACTATCTCTGGAACTGTGACTTCGCACGCAACTTTTGGATGGAGTTAGAAATATCTATGAAAAGAAAATGTCATGTTTGTGAAAGATTATCCTTTAAGGTTCAATTAATTTTGTTTGGAACAGACGGAAAGAAAACGAAAACAGAAAAAACCAAAATCGATGAAATTCTGTAAATCACTATATTGTGGGCTAAATTCTTTATTTACAAATTTAGGATTAATAAAATTAGGCCAACCGTGACAGCTTTTTATAGAGAACTCAAATACAACTATCGCACTGAAAAATATAAGCATAGTTTAGAAATGCGCCATTGTGAGTTTGAAAAAAAAAAGGCTATTATATTCAGTGTTACTTAATGATGAAGTGTTCCTTTATGATACGTTTTTCTTTACTCGATGCTATAGTGTGCCTGTTTTTGTCATAAAGGATTAGATAAAACAACACAGCCCTGAAAACATTACTTCTGCTACACGAACAAAAACAAGGGCCCTTAGATGGAAAACTATTACTCCATTCAAATCACTTTTACCTAACAGATATTCTCTTTCACTGTTTCACTACTTTAATATGTGCCCACGTAACAAAACATATATGTTAGCCTTATTAGTATTACAGGACAAATGAAATTGTGGGGATATGGGGTGGAGGTGGAAAATGAAAGAGAGGGACTTTTTGACGCATCTAAAGACATAGAAAAATAAATGCGCGCGCGCACGCGCGCATCTGTGTGTGTGTGTGTGTGTGTGTGTGTGTGTGTGTGTGTGTGTGTGTGTGTGTGTGTGGTTGGGGGGGGGGGTGTTAGCTGAGAGGAAGGAAATCCTTTTTCCCTATTAATTTTTCTTTTGTTATGATTTATATTGTTTACCATTTCCCATTGAAAATGAACGTTGACATTCTATGTTCGTTTTTCTTTTCACGCGAGTTGAATTGTGCGGACGTAAAGAAGAGAAGGGGAAAAGGGGGGAGGGGCGGGGGGTAGAGAAGAAATAACAACAACAACAAAACCCCCTAAACTTATGCTGATAAATTATTATTGAAAGGTTGGTGGATGTGTGTGGGAGGGGTGGTGTTCTCTAAGGGGTTTTTTCTCCCCGTTTTTCTTCCCTCAATCTTAGTCATTTATGATTATGAGTTTGATATATAATTGATATGTTTATGTTATTGTTTTCATATAATCTTTCTGCGCACTGTCCGCTCTCTGCGCTGCTGTCAGCTCTAGCTTTATTTGATTAAAAACTAAACTCTTTTTGGAAAAAAAAAAAAAAAAAGTAAAAGTAACATGAGAGGTGAGAGAGAGAGAGAGAGAGAGAGAGAGAGAGAGAGAGAGAGAGAGAGAGAGAGGAGGAGAGGGGGTGAGGGGAGGGACGGAGGAGACAGAGAGAGAGAGAGAGAGAGAGAGAGAGAGAGAGACAGGAGAGAGAGAGAGAGAGAGAGGGGGGGGGGGGAGGGGGCGCGGGAAGATGTTTGGGTGGAAAAGGAAGAAAAAGAATGTATCTCCATCACAAAGAAAAAAGTAATTCTACGCTTCCTCCATGACAGACAGGAACAAGGGCTGTTGTTCTCGTGTCATGGACCTGGCAGTGGGTGCTCTGAGCCGTTCTGTGATCATGTGCATCTCTTCCCGCGAGACTGCCTTTTGTCTCGAGAATCTGGAGTTCGTCGGCGTCTCTTGCCTTGCTCCATTTTCGCAGCAGACGTCTCCCCCTCGTCTTCTTGGCCGCCGAGTTCGTCCCATAGAGTCTGTTCACCATCTCATTCACCTGTGAGAATGAATGACGTGTACAGGTTTAATTGACATCAGCACGGACCAGAATATGAAAACAAAATCCGTTCATCAATCAGTAAACGTTGTATGGAATTCCATTATCTGTGTGTCTGTTGAAAGTAACCGCTAACATTAAACTGACCCGAATCCTAACCGAGTTTAACTCAAGGCCCGAGTTCACGGTTACAGATTAGGGCCAAACCGCTATTTATTCTCTACTACACTTAAAGCTGCACCTGGCTTTTCTCAGAAGATCAGCCAGTACTGAAATACATTCATCGCACATTGGCCCATACCATACCTGACTCTGAGGCAGATCTAGAATAGCTGAGTTTTTATGTCTCACTACAAAACCTTTAGGGACTAGTATAGTTGTTCTTTCGCGGTAGTCTTCGATGCCTTGGCTTATAGGTTCATGGTGGAGTTGCTTTGGTGTTGCCGTGCAATGGTGGTGATCGTTAATGTTGTCTTCCTTCGTTGTAGTTGCTGGTGTTCCTTTTGTCTTCCTCTGGGTTGGGTTAGAACCAGTCGTCGAGTCCAGAGGACCTTAGGGCGTTGGCGAGCATCCTCATGGGCTGTGTCCCGAGGGTAGAGTGCCGCAGTACAAACTCATGCGGGTGTGGTTGTTGTGTTCGTCCGTAGTCTCTGATGGTAGTCATGGCGTCAGGGAGGGCGGTGCATTCGTTAAGGGCGTGCTGGAGCGAGGCCTCTGTCCCACACTGGCAGGTCAGATTCAGGAGGACACAACTGTAGTATCCTGTCCGGATTTGTCGGAGGGTTCGCTGGGTTCCTCTGGGGAGTCAGAGTCGTGAAGGTTTTTCTCTGCGTGGGGATGATCACCCACCTCGCTCTATACATTGGGCCTTCAGACACTGACGTCGTAGGCGGCCTGTCGGGCTTCGCTGGTGACTTCAGCCAGAGACAGTCGTAGGCTGACTGAATGGCCAGTTTTTTTGTGGCGGTTTTGGCGGGGCTGTCTGCCATGTCGTTGCCCTTGATTCCAGTGTGGGAGGGGAAGCCACATCAGGGTAAGGCCTCTTCCCTTACTGACGATCTGAGGCAGATCTCATGTCCGTTTCTTTTTCTATGCGATCACGATTCACTGGACCCTTCATTTTCCCGTCGCCTGCTAGACTTTCCACTCCAAAATCCTAGTGCCCTACAATGGCGTAGAAACACAAGGAGTCCACAAGTCATACATCATTCTCCTATTTTCACTGACATACGGCATTCTTTTTTTTCCCTCGAGTCAGGGCGATTTCGTTGTTCAAACTCTGGATGATTAACTGCTTGATCTTCACTGTAACCCCGAACTCTGATCAAGCAATCCCGAACTCTGACCAAACCGTTAAAGAAAACCTCTAGTTCCTTCTGTTTCTGAATCTGTAAGAGTGATCCCCCCTGTTCATGACATTTACGCTGAACCAAGAATTGTACTTTTTTTTTCATGCTGCCAAAGGTGATTTAACAACAAGTGAAACGGACTGTTGACGAGTATAGAGTATTAATGGTGAGGAAGTTGACAGAATTAGGTGAATCATGTGTATGTTGTACAATGAACGTCCGTAACCAAGGATTTCATGAAATTCTTGACAACTTTTAGGAATTTGGTGGTAAAATAGTCACTGATTGTGATTCAGTCGCTGATGTCATGGAGTCACTGGATTTTATTTGAATTCACTGGAGTATGAATTACGCACAGAATTGATACCTATGAACTTAGAAGACGTTACTGTACATTGCGCATGGGGGGAGAAATAACGGTGAATGCATTAAACTGAAAATTTTCTTCTGACTTCTAGCTAATAAGGACATTCGACTTGTTTGTATTCAACATTAAAAGGTTAAGGTGAAAGTCCTAAAGACGTAAAAAGTCATACGGGCGGGTTGAAGTGTTCTGAAATCACCGAATGTACAGTACACAGACCTGTGTACCCTGAAAACTGCTGTTGGTGCACTTTTCAACAAAAAAAAAAAAAAAAAAGGGACGCATTTTCTACGAAAACGCAATGTACACGATGCCAAATTTTGTAAAAACGTGGGGAAACGGGGGAAGAGGGAGGGAAGCATTCGTTCGTTCTTACCTGCCATAATTCTGCCGACACTTCTTCCAGGTCGTAACCACCTGATCTTGCATAAACTACGGTAAAGATAGGTTTTTCTAACACATTATTACAATACTTCCAGACCTGGGTAATCTTCAACTTTAGTTTAGACGAAAAACAAAAGGTGTCTTAGGCTCACCTCGATGCGCTAAGTTGAATGGAACCCTCAGCTAAGCTGTACGACCACTACTTTTCCATGAAACTGCGACAAATACACAGTAAGCTCAGCCGATCACAGCCAGAGCAACCACCTGCAAGCCATTTTGACTGCTGATCACGTGTTGTAATTTTTTTTTGTTAATTTTGGATCATGCTCAAAATGGCGTGCAGGTGGGGAAGGAGTACTCAGCTTACTGTGTATTTGTCGCAGTTTCATGGGAAAGGAGTGGTCGTACAGCTTAGCTGAGGGGTTCCGTCGCAAGAAGCAGACCAGACTGTTGCGATTTTGCACACAGATGTTAGCAAGAGTTGGCCGCTCTTTGGTCAAAGCCCTTGATTTTGGTTATATCCGCCAAGTACAATTACTCTCTCAAGAAAACTTCGTCTCTTGACACTTTTACGACGTTAATTTTATTTCGTTCGTTGTAGTCGTCGTATTTTCGCCAAACACGTGTACGAAAATACGGTGAAATCGTATGCATTAATAGAAATGAATATAGCATTATGGAAGAGAGGTTAACCAAGTCTACAGTACAGCATTACGGAAAAGTGTTTAACCCAGTCTACAGTATAGCATTACGGAAGAGTTTAACCCAGTGTACAGTATAGGCATATACGGAAGAATTAACCCCAGTCTACCAGTATACCATACGGATAGTTTAACCCAGTCTACAGTATAGCATTATGTGACGAGAGAGTTAACACAGTCTACAGTATAGCATTAAGGAAGAGTTCACTAAGTCTGCAATATAGCATTATGGAGAGGTTGGCCAAGTCTACAATATAGCATTATAGAAGAGTTTCAACCAAGTCTATAGTATAGCATTATGGGAGAGAGTTTGACCAAGTCTACAGTATAGCCTTAAGGAAGAGTTGGCCAAGTCTACAGTATAGCATTACGGAAGAGTTTAACCAAGTGTACAGTATAGCATTACGAAAAAAGAGTTTTTAACCCAGTCTACAGTATAGGATTTCGGAAAAGAGACTTTGGACCAAGGTGTGCAATTCAGCATTACGGAAGAATTTAACCCAATCTACAGTTTAGCATATGGAAGAGTTTCACCAAGTGTCCAGTTTAGCACTTTGGAAGAGTTTAACCCCATCCTGCCAGTTAGCCACTACGGTAGAGTTTCACCAAGGCTACAGTATAGCATTACGGAAGAGTTTCACCAAGATACAGTTATAGCATACGGAAGAGTTTAACCCAGTCTACAGTTTAGCATTACGGAAGAGTTTCACCAAGTATTACAGTACAGTATTTACGGAAGAGTTTCACCAAGTCTACAGTACAGTATACGGAAGTCTGGGTTTGATTCCAGTTCACACGTACAGTATTACGGAAACCAAGCTACGTTCACGGAGAGCTTTGAAGTCTACAGTACAGTATGACGGAAGAGTTTCCCCAAGGCTACAGTACAGTATTTACGGAAGAGTTTGACCAAGTCTACAGTACAGTATTACGGAAGAGTTTCACCAAAGCTACATACAGTTTACCATTACGGAAGAGTTTGACAAGTCTACAGCAGCATACATTACGGAGAGTTTAACAAGTCTAAAGGTATAGCATTTACGGAGAGTTTCACCGAGGTCACACAGACGACATTTTGGATGACGGGGCACCATCGTTTATTTAATATACGCCCGGCCGACCACGCACGCCCCCTCTCAGGACTGTTCACTATGTAGGAGAGAGAGAGACTCAAAATCGACGTCATGGAACGACACCCATACTTGTTACACAGTTGTTAGTGTCAACAATCTACAGCTATAAGTTTAAAAATCTAATACCCTTTATGCAGATAAAGCACTAAGCCAACTCTCCCATAAAGGTGGCTCCCGGCCCACAGAACAGTAATCTCCCAGTTGACCGACCTTGGCCTGATTGAAGGCTGAAAAAGCCAATTTTCCCGCATGAAAAAAAAACCCCTGTTACTACACAGCTGGACCCTTGGGCCAGGCTTGTAAATGTCGTGTGCTATGGAAGTGAAGAAAAACTATTTGTAGAGGTCCGGTTTTAGACTGCAAACGGCAAACCTGCGAAAGCCGTGTTCATTCACTTGTCAAGTAACAGCTATTTACACTGACAAAGGAGAAAACTGCGAAAGCAGTTATACTTCTGTGAGAAAGTTCACGTTTTTTTTTTTTTTTTTTAAAGTGCAAATGGACCCGTAAACTGCGACAAAGCCAGTTAACTATTCATAAACTTCACGGCTTTAAGAATGCATAACGACGAAGCCTGACGAAACCTATATCTCTTCTGAGTGACAGTTTCGACGTTGGTGTCCATATTCATCTATTTTACGTCTACACATTTAGTTTGCGAAAAAGAACAAAAAGTCGTGTTGTCAATGTAGACAGACATCGAACGATTTTACTGCCAATACGTTAGTTTTTTAAAACGAATTGAAGTAAATCCGCCAGTAAATAGGAATGCAAACAAATACAAACAAAGCCCGACGCGTTTTCGACTTATTAGGTCTTTTAAGGCAAGACAGAAAAACATCAGGACAATGAAAACGAAAGAACGAGCAACCACGTATCCTCTAAATTTACGCGAGGTGGGCGTGACTGAAACCGAGCCGTGGGGACGGAGGGGCCCGCAGCGCGCCTTACCAATGTACTGGATGAGAATCATGATAATAATGCCAGCCA
>JADBJO010007953.1:0-2500 GCA_016801955.1 Conus betulinus
TGTTCACATTTCTATCAACTTCCGCGTGCTCGGGTTTTTTTGCTGTGACTTCGCATGCCCCCCCCCCCCCCACACACACACACACACACACACGCACCCTTCAAAATCACCAGCGAGTGGCCACTAAATTATAAAGAAATGCAAGAATGCAGGACCTCCATTATAAGGCTCTTAAAACGGTGCTTCGGGCGCAGGCAGGGAATCTGATTTATCTTGCTTCTGGCACCAAGCTGTGATGGGGAGCAGACGTGGGTGAAGACATGAGGTTAATGACTCATCTCTCCGTCAGCTGTTCCACCCCCCCCCCCCCCCCCCACCACCCCCCACCCCCACCCCCCACCCCGTCCCCCCACCCCCTCCTCTCGGATTATCACTCAAGCAATAGGTTGTAGGGGGGGGGGGGGGGGGGGGGACGGCCTATCAGCCCTTAACCCTTCCGGCAACACTTCCCAGACCAGCTGGGGGGGTTTGTTTTTTTAAAAGGGGTCACCGTTTAAAGCTTCGGCACCACGACACGGCGCTTTAAAAAGCACGGCGAACGGGCGTCAGGAACAGTCACCTCGCTCTGTCGACTCCTTCTTGTCGGCCCTGGCTCCTGGCTTGGGCACTTCCAACGGACCTAAATGTCAGGGAGTGAAACGCCGTAAACAAATTAGGGGCCCGGGGAAAGCAGGGAAAATCTTATTAATGGACCGAGTCCGTGCTGACAACGGGCGCCGAAAGGCAACGAAGAGATCTTCTCTGGGCGGATCGATGGCTAAGCGTCGTGGAGCTGGTCTCAGCGATTGGGGCACCGTTATGACCTGACCAGCAGCGCTCCTGCCAGGGAGCGGGGATGTTTCCCAGTGACCTTAGCGGTCGCCGCACCTTGGGAGGCTGAGCCTCTGACGTTTGCGGTTCTAATCTTTAAGTTAGATGTAGTGATTTTGTTTCTCATGATCGTGCGATTCACGCGTACTCTGTGCACTTTTTGTTGGTTTTCAATTTCTGGAAGATAGACAGGTGGTATGATAGTCATGTTATTTTACTGCTCTCTCTCTCTCTCTCTCTCTCTCTCTCTCTCTCTCTCTCTCTCTCTCTCTCTCTCTCTCTCTCTCATGGTTTGATAGTCATATTATACTCTCTCTCTCTCTCTCTCTCTCTCTCTCTCATCTCTCGTCACACTCTCTCTCTCTCTCTCAAACACACACACACACACTCTCTCTCTCTCTCTCTCTCTCTCTCTCTCTCTTCTCTCTCTCCGTGCAAAACCAAGCACGTAAACGCGAGGTGTGCGTGAGTGAGCGTGTGTGTGTGTGTGTGTGTGTGTGTGTGTGTGTGTGTGTGTGTGTGTGTGTGTGTGTGTGTGTGTGTGTGTGTGCGGCGCGTGTGCGGGCCGCGTGGGCGTGCGTGCGTGCGTGCATGCGTGCGTGCGTGTGTGTGTGTGTGTGTGTGTGTGTGTGTGGTGTGTGTGTGTGTGTGTGTGTGTGTGTGTGCGCGCGTGCGTAAATGCAGCTTATGGTTTAATATGATAATACTTTGGTTTTAGTCGGTGTGTTAAGAAAAATTCTAACTGCACCTTCCCTCTAGCTTGTAAGTCCAAACTGATATCTTCCATTCCCGGATGCCTTCCGTCAGGTTGAAAGTGTCCATGTATGAAGAATTTCGTGGTCCCCTATTGCTATGCAAGCTCTGTCAACCGACAAAGCAGAGTTTATGGAGTCTTTACGTGGGCAAATGACATCCGCTGCTGGCAACTCCTTTAGGCCTAACGCTTAGCTTTCACCCTAGTCATGCTTGAAATTAGCCCCCACGGACAGCACACTTCAATTTGACATGGCATTTAGCTTTTGCCTTTTCGTAGAACGTGGAATGTACTTTAAACAAATTGAATCGGGAAAAACAAACAAGAACAACAAACAAACAAAACCGTATCAGAAGTTTTTCCATTTCCAGTTTTTTTTTCAGAAAAACAAAAACAAAGAAGCAAATAAAGAACAAAGAGACAAAAACGCACAACAAACAAAACACACAACCGCATAAGGATTGTTCTATTTGAAGGCTTTATAAGGAAGTAGCGTACAGACTCCGCTTCGTCCGAGTCCCCCCCCCCCCCCCCCCCCCCCCCCTCCCTTTCTTTTCCTCCATTCCATTATGGCTCTTTCCGACATCTTCCCTACTACCTCCGACTCTCATCTCCTTCAAACATTTTCACATTTCTTACACATGTAAGAAGACAGTGGCATCCTGTCTTTCTGTCTGCTTGTCTATCCTCAACCTCCAGCGCAGCAACAGTAGAGTTTTGGTCCACTGCATTCTTCCTGCCTGTTTACCTATACATCACACCATCCCCCCACCTCTCTCTCTCTCTCTCTCTCTCTCTCTCTCTCTCCCCCCCCTCTCTCTCTCTCTCTCTCTCCTCTGTCCATGTGTGTGTGTGTGGTGTGTGTGTGTGTGTGTGTGAAAAATTAATCCCCTAGCACGATATCCATTAAAAGGACGGTGGGTAAGGCAGAGGGAG
>JADBJO010007953.1:22500-25000 GCA_016801955.1 Conus betulinus
CAGGTGCTTTGTCAGGACTTTGCCTGTTCTTTTGCCTCACTGGCTTTTTTGTCTCGTTTTGGTTACGTTCTTGCTTTTAGTGGTTACTGATTGGGCTCTGATTCCATTTAACCAGTGAGAAACGTTCTTTGGGACGCCTCCCGATTGGCGACGCTGAGCTCTGGCACAGATGTGTGTGAACTGCTCGAGGGCCTGGTGCCTGGTCTCCCTTAGTGTCGCCCTCTATCTGACAGGGGGATCCAGGTAAATGTGCACATGTGGGTGGAGGAAAATTGCATTCAGAATTCGAAAGTTCCAGATTCCCACCTGATTTTGCATTTTTCATCCGTTCTTTTTGAAAGAACCGACAATTATTTATCAAGGATTTGTGTCGATATCAACAAAAAAATGTTTCCTTCATATATTTCTTTTATTTCCAAGCCTGATCGCGCCTACCCTCTGATCTTCAAACAGAAATATTAAAAAGGTATACTTCATAATTTGAAAAAGAACTTTGACCAGGATTATATTGTTGCAGTCCTGCCTCCCTGTCTTACCCTGAGCACATTTTCTCACTACAGAGTGTGGCGCCTGTTTTTTTTTTTTTTTCGTTTTCTCCTCAGCTGGAGTAGTAGTCTCCACCACCACCCCCTATACTTCTTACACGGTGAGCTGTGGTGTGGGAGCGTGGAGGGAGCACCTTGACCACTATAATTCCTCGGCCTTGGTAAGTTTTTTTTCAGTATTTCAATAGGAAGCAGCAAAGCGTGAGCCTCTACAAACAGTCATGAGAATACTGTTTCATTTGTCTGGGACTTGGTGCTAGCTAAACCTGTGTTTGTTGCATTGTGTGGTGTGTGAGCACAAAGACTGAAAAGAAGTTAAAGCTAAAACAACAACAACAACAACAACAACACAAAACAAAACCAAAGTAACGGCAATGTTAAAATATTATATGAAACAGACAATTTTCTGTCACAAATAAGTCATCCTCAGACGTTGCAAACAACAGACGTAAATCATATACAAAACAATATGCCTCGGATCACAATTGGCAGAAACATGTCCTTTGGCCATTTTCGTGTTGGCTGTGATCTGGGCAGTATTTCTTTGTGCATGATTTATATCTGTTGTTCTTAAAGTCTGCAAAAAATACATAATTGCCCAAACTTTTTACTTGATTGCTTCGTTTTTATTCCTTTTTTTTTTTTTTTGATTGAGATGCGTTACTTTGAATTTTTTGTTTTTGTGAGTATTTCGGCTTGTTTTTTTTTTTACTAACGCTGCAGTCTCTCTCAGTCATCATCAAAACTGGTTTCCTGAGGGACGTGAAAAGAAAGAACGTTCAGCGTTCAATTGGACCTGTGGGTCTGCCTGGTAGTTTCCCTGGTGTGGAGAAAAAGACTATTTTGTCATTTTAAAATGACTCGCTAAGCGTGTGCGCGCGCTCACACACACACACACACACACACACACACACACACACACACACACACACACACACACACACACACACCTGGCGTGTATATAAAATCAGAACACCTCTCTGTCTCTCTCTCTCTCCTCTCTCTCTCTCTCTCTCTCTCTCTCTCTCTCTCTCTCTCTCGGGAGTCTCTCTCTCTCTCTCTCTGTGTGTGGTGTGGTATGTGTGTGTGTGTGTGTGTGTGTGTGTGTGTGTGTGTGTGTGTGTGTGTGTGTGTGCACGCGCGCGCGCGCGCCTGCATGCGCTAATATGTGCTACTCCGTGTATGCAAATATGTGCAAAGTTCTCATTGCAACCCATTAAAACCACCAAAGTTTCCGAAAAGATCCGTCATTTATAAGAGCGCAGAATCCTTCAACTACCATTATTGTCCCGCTTCAATGCCTCATCGGGAAATACCAGCATAAGTAATAACAACAACAACAACAGCAACAAGTAAAGAAATGCTGCTGGTCTGTAAAAGAAACACCTAATCACCTCCAGTCCTGGCTGCCCATACAGTGATCTTCACAAACGCAAGGCAGCTACCTAACACAAATGTATCCAAAACAGGGCAGGGCAGACGTTCAACCCATTTCCTCCTCATGCCATTCGTGTCAGGGTCCTGAGCACAATAGAGGGGGCCTGTCAAAGCCAAACCCGTCTCTTTACGGCGAAATCAAGTTAAACATCGTGGTGTTTTGTATGCAAGGGGGGAGTGGAGCTGGCAGCTTGCATTTGTGTGTGCTCCGGGCGTCTTGCGTTGCTGACCGTGGGACCGCGAAGTCTGCATGTCTCCATGTCCATTATAAAGGGATAAAGCCCGCTTCCTTCTCATTCCTTACCCCTGACATTACCTCATTCATTCTCCTATCTCTCTCTGTTCTCTCTCTCTCTCTTCTTTTTTTTTTTTTTTTTTTTTTTTTTTTTTTTGCCCCATCGTTCTCTCACTAAAAGGATGTGGCTTTTTTGCTCGCTTTCTGCTTGCTACACCGCAGGGTTTTTTTTTTCCCTGATCGTTACCACCACCCCCCCCCCCCCCCCCCCCCCCCCCCCCCC
>JADBJO010007953.1:32500-50000 GCA_016801955.1 Conus betulinus
GGAAACACCAGCCTTTCAAATCAGAGCTAGTAACACTACTGGAATAAAGTTGATATCTATAACATATTTAGACCTAGAACTAAATTTAAAAGTAACACAGCACAAGAGAGAGAGAGAGAGAGAGAGAGAGAGAGAGAGAGAGAGAGAGAGAGAGAGAGAGAGAGAGAGATTTTCTGATAGTACCGAACCCTCCATACTAAAACACTAAAATCAATAGATTACTGGGGAACCGTATCTTGAGAGTTAAAACATCACCACATCGAAGATAACTGGAGACAAAGACTGGAAGGCTTGATCAGAAGGTAGAACAAAAGCAGTCTATATATGCGTAATAAAAATGTGCTAATGATACCGGTTCATGTCAGTCAATCTATTTTCGTTTTGCAGGGTACTGGATTCCCAGACACTGTTCTCTCAATCATTAACAAAACTATACACATCTACGGCAAAAAAAATATGCTGGTAGAAGCGCATTAAAAATATGGTTTTGAAGACGATGGATTTGAAAGGGTAAATACAACAGGTATCTTCGAAAAAAAAAAAAAAAAAAAAATCAAGGCAAAAAAACTACTACGGATTCGAAAAAATCGTGGAGTAATAGGCGAAACTTGGAGGAATGTACTATAAAGCATTTGAAACAGGCTCCAAGAGGACATGAAACATCGGAAATAATAAGCAGGCCAGGGGAAGAAGAATTCATGTATCTCACTCAGCAGTGAATTAGTTAGCAGGAATATCAAAAACTGTTAACAAGAATGGGTGGATGAAAATAACATTACGCGTCAAGATCAGGCCGTGAGGGGTGGGGGTGGGTTTGTTGTTGTTGTTGTTGTTGTTGTTGTTTTTAGAAAAGGACATTTCACTGTGGATCGTATGTTTAAATTGTTAGCTGTTGCTCAGAATTCACTGAGAGTGAAGGTGTTTAAAATTACTTTCAAGGCTACAACGTTGATGATAATGAATATAGGGCAGTAGCTGAAAGGAACGGATGGATCGTCAGCAGACTTCGGATGGAGAGCATTTCAGTATCTTTTGAAGCTTGTGGATGACTATATATATATATATATATATATATATATATATATATATATATATATATATATATATATATATATATATGTGTGTGTGTGTGTGTGTGTGTGTGTGTGTGTGTGTGTGTGTGTGTGTGTGTGTGTGTATGTATGTATGTATATATATATAATTTCTCTGTCGAAGTTGGCTGCAGAGGTTTCATCACGACTAGCGTCAGAAAGTGGATGAGAGTGGCTGGACTTGGTCTGAAGAAGGGAATGCCATGCCATGACAAAAGCCCTTCAGGAGACTGTTGAGAAAGCAAGTCATTGGATCTGGCTGAAGAGAGAGGACACAAGCTGATACGAGTCTGACGGTTGACAGAAAAGGCATACAGTCAAACTGGCAAGGGAGACCTCACATCGGTGAGGGGGCCCGGTGCGTCATTATAGCCGTCGAGAGGAAGAGCCCGAAACAGCGACGCATTCTCTCCTGATGATTTCCATGCCAGAGTCCGGTCTACGAAGCTTTTGACTGTCACGCAGCACAGGTAGCTGTTTTTCGTCTATCTACATATCAATAGCATGATTGCAGGGGCATTTAATACATTCAGGAATAGTAGATTCTGCTATCTCTAACATTTAGCCATCCAAATTGTATAGAGCGCAGAAACTGGCTTGTTTTAGAGCACAAAAATTATGTGCACCTCACGCACACCAACGTATTTAAAACGCAGTTTGAATACTTATTGCTTCGAGTCACAAAGACATTTCAGTATGTTGCAAATCGATAGACTCTGTCTGTCTTGTGTATGTATGTATGTACGTATGTATGTATGTATGTATGTATGTATGTATGTATGTATGTGTGTATGTATGTATGTATGTATGTATGTATGTATGAACGTTTGTATGTATGTATGTATGTATTTATGTTCCTGTCTGTCTATCTATCCGTCTATCTATCAGTCCGTCCATCTGATCTGTTTATCTATTTGTGTGTGAGAGAGAGAGAGAGAGAGAGAGAGAGAGAGAGAGAGAGAGAGAGAGAGAAAGGAAGTGTGTGTGTTTGTGTAGGTGGGGGGGGGGGGGGGGGGGCATGGAGGGGTGAGGGTAGGGCACGAGAGAGAGAGAGAGAGAGAGAGAGAGAGAGAGAGAGATAGAGACAGACAGACAGACAGACAGACAGACAGACAGACAGACAGAGAAGGAGTGGGTTAAGGCACGTATTTTTTTTTTTTTTTTTCGTTTTGTTGTCGGAAGAACAATAATTAGGAAATGGCGTGGAGGAAGTACAGAGAGAGAGAGAGAGAGGAGAGAGAGAGAGAGAGAGAGGGGATTTTTCTCGTCAAGTGCACGAATAATAAAACTGACGCGCGAAGGAAACACGATGGTGATTATTCACTCTGTTCTAATAGCAAAGTGATGGAAACGAGCCCAAACATTACGTTGGCAACAACCTCATGGCCATGTTATGTTATGCTGTTGTGTTGTGCGGCAGATTGGATTCGTCAGTGGTGCGAGCGTCAGATTTTTGGGTTAATTTAGAACACAACTGAAACTGCAAAAGCTGAAAAAGAAATTCTTTCAAGGTAATTTCCGGAGATGTCCAGAGTTGTGGTTTATGGAAGGTGGCGGCACGGGCTGTGTGGTGCATGCGAGAAGACCGGTAGCACGCAGTGACAAGGGTTTGGCTTCGTGCTTCATAATCACTTTGTTTTTGACATTGACGCTTGATATGTGACTGACCCCACGATCATGCTGCTAACGGTGCTGTTGACATGCCCTAAGGATCAAATTCACGGTGTTGTTGACAGGGCTTTCCTGGTCTAATCGATGCGTCGTTAACATGACTTCAAACTCACAGTTCACTGCGCTGTTTCGATCGATTCATGGCCACACTCACAACATTGCTGATATGAATTTATGGTCAGACTGATGAGGTGGTTTGACAAGGTTCTGTGGTCACACTCGCTACGTTATTGAGTAGGCATCATGATCACGCTCATTTTGTTGTTGACATGGTTATATGTTCATGTTTAATGTGCTGTGGATATGGTTTTTACAGCCATGTTCAGTGTATTGTTGGCGTAGTTTTCATAGTCGTATTAACTGAGTTGTTGAGATGGATCACACTGTGTTGTTGACGTGGTTTCCTGATCATATTCACTGTGTTGTTGACGTGTGGCTTCCTGGTCATATTTCACTGTGTTGTTGACGTGGTTTCCTGGTCATATTCACTGTGTTGTTGACGTGGCTTCCTGGTCCTGGTCATATTCACTGTGTGTGTTGACGTGGGTTTCCTGATCATATTCACTGTGTTGTCGACGTGGCTTCCTGGTCATATTCACTGTGTTGTCGACGTGGCTTCCTGGTCATATTCACTGTGTTGTCGACGTGGCTTCCTGGTCATATTCACTGTGTTGTCGACGTGGCTTCCTGGTCATATTCACTGTGTTGTCGACGTGGCTTCCTGGTCATATTCACTGTGTTGTCGACGTGGCTTCCTGGTCATATTCACTGTGTTGTCGACGTGGCTTCCTGGTCACACCCACTGCGTTGTTGACATGGCTTCACGTACATACTCACTGCACTCTTTACATGGCTTCATCGTCATACTCGAAGAGTTGTTGACATGTCGTTATGGTTACACTCACTATTTTGTTGACGTGGCTTACATTCACACTTACGCTGTTGACTTGGTTTCATGGTCATACTTACAGTGGTGTTGTGGTGGTGGTGTTGACGTTAGCGTCATGTTTACCGCATTGTTGACACAGCTTCAAGGTCATGATCACCGCGCTGTTGATATGATTTCATGGTCATACTCACCAGTGTCACGCCATACTCACTGCGTTGTTGTCGTGGTTTTATCATCACGCTTAGTGCGCTGTGCACATAGCTTCATGAACATATTCACGGCCCTGTTGATATGGTTTCATAGTCATACTCACTAGCTTGTTGTTGTGGCTTTATCATCATGCTTAGTGCGTTGTTCACATAGCTTCACGAACATACTCACACTCTGTTGATATGGCTTCATAGTCAGTCACACTCACAGCCTTGTTTGCCGTGGCTTTGTGTCGTCATGCTTGGTGCATTGTTGGTCGTGTTTGTGCTGTTGACATGGTTTCATGGTCATACGCTCTGGACTGTTGACATGGCTTCATGATCATGCTCTCAGCGCTGTTGACATGACTTCGTGATCATATTCATTAATCTGTTGACATAGTTTCATGAGCAAGCTCAGTGCCCTGTTGATATGATTTCGCAGTCGTAGTCATAGCTTGGCCTTGAGATCGTGCTCACAATGTTGTAAACCTGGCTTTGTTGTCATATACTGCACTCCTTGCATGGCTTTATTGTTACACTCAGTGGCGTGTGTGTGTGTGTGTGTGTGTGTGTGTGTGTGTGTGTGTGTGTGTGTGTGTGTGTGTGTGTGTGTGTGTGTGTTTTTCAGTTTCATGACCATTGTGACCGCACTGTTGACATTCCTCACACTGCAATGCTAATAATACGGCCTCTCGGTCATACTCTCCGTGCTGTTGATATATGAACTTATAGGTGTACTCCCGTGTTCTGAGTTGTTGATTTGACTTCATGCTCATATATACCAGGATAGTTGCCACTGCTTCATAATAGCATTCGCTGCTTTGTTGACATGCCTCCATGGTCGCACTCTTTGTGCTGTTGACATGGTTTCATGGTCATACGCTCTGGACTGTTGACATGGCTTCGTGATCATGCTCTCAGTGCTGCTGACATGACTTCGTGATCATGTTCATTGCTCTGTTGACATGGCGTCATGGTTATATGCTCTGGGCTGTTGACACGGTTTCATAATCATATTCGTAGCGCTGTTGACATGGTCTAATGGTCATACTCCTCGCGCTGTTGACATGGCTTCATCATCGTATTCATCGTATTCATACATCTGTTGACATGGGTTCATAATCATATTCATAATGCTGTTGACGTGGCTTCATGATCATATTCATAACACTGTTGACGTGCTTCATGATCATATTCATAACACTGTTGACATGGCTTCATGGTCATATTCAGAGCGCGGTTGACATGGCTTCATGATCATATTCATAACGCGGTTGACGTGGCTTTATGGTCATATTCATAACGCTGTTGACATGGCTTCGTGGTCATATTCATAACGCGGTTGACGTGGCTGTTCTGTTCATGGTCACATACATTAAGCTGTTGACATGGCTTTATGGTCACATTCATTAAGCTGTTGATATGGCTTCATGGTCACATTCTTTAAGCTATTGACATCGCTCCATGGTCATATTCATTCATGGTCACATTCATTAAGCTGTTGACATAGCTTCATGGTCACAATTCATTAAGCTGTTGACATGGCTTCATGGTCCTATTCATAACGCGGTTGACGTGGCTTCAATGGTCATATTCATAACGCGGTTGACGTGGCTTCATGGTCATATTCAGAGCGCGATTGACGTGGCTTCATGGTCACATTCATTAAGTTCTTGACATGGCCTTGATAGGTTTCATAGTCATACTCACAGCGTTGTTGTGGCTTTATCATCATGCTTAGTGAGCGTTGTTACACATAGCTTCACGAAACATACTCACATCTGTGATATGGCTTCGAGTCACACACATGACCTTGCTTGCGTGGCTTGTCAGTCTATGTTGGTGCATCTGTTGGTGCGTGTTTGTGCTGTCATATTCATAAAATGGTAATCGCTTGTCATATTGACATGGCGACGGATCATGCTATCGAAACGGTGGCTGAATGACTCGTGTCATATTCATTACATATGGCGACACTAACGAGGGACGTGGCTCAGTGCCATGATAAGAACTGAATTTAGCAGTCGTACGCGATAGAAAGGCCTTGAGACGCGGGTGTCTCACCAAGTGAATAAACATGGCTTTGTTGTATAATGCCGCTTGCCAGGCTTCAGTGTCATAACGCGGTGGCGTGTTGTGCTTAAAAAAGTCACGTAAAATTCTGTGTGTGCCTTTCATGTGTGGGTTGACATGTGTGTGTGTGTGGCTTTCAGTCTCATGAGCACATTGTAGATTATATGTGTGACCATTGCGCTTGGTTGGTGATAGCAATGGCTTCATTCAATCTATGGTCTGTTGATAGAACTTCATAGCGTACTCCCGTTGTTCAAAAGTGGTTGATTTGTCACTTAAAATCAATATACCAAGAAGGTGCCACTGTTAACATAATAGCATCTAAACACTATTCATCACAACGTTTGTCGCAAAAACAACGCTGTGGACATGGTTTCATGGTCATATTCATAGCGGTGAATGGCTTCGTGTCATTCATAACGCGTTTGACAATTGATTAAAAATCACATCATTGCTCTGTTGACAACGGCTGCATTATTATCCCTGGCTCTGTGCGTCTGTTGACACGGTTTCATAAAATATTTCAAAGCGCTGTTGACAATGGTATAAATGGTCACACTCACTAAGCTGTAAACATGTTTCATTCATGGTCAATCATAACAATGTTGACATGGTTTCATAATCATATTCATAGTGCTTGTTGGGACAATGGCTTCATGCCTCCTATTCATACGCCGCTGTTGAACGTGGCTTTCGTGGTCCATATCAAAACGCTGTTGACATGGCTTCACTGTCAATCTTGTCGCGGGTTGACAAGGCTTCATGATCATTTAATGCGGTGCACGTGGAATGGCCCTCCTAGCAACGCTGTGACGGAGGATAGAGGAGACGCGAGAAGAGAGAGAGAGGTCCAGAGACAGCAAGATGGAGGAAGAGTTTAGAGGAGAAGAAGAGAGAGAGAGAGATCATTTGCAGCTTGCATGGTCACCAGCAGGGACTCGCTCCATGGTACTATCCTGCTGTGCATGTAGCCTCATGGTCACCATGCAGCTGTGAAAACAGACTGTTGGAGGTCCAGCCGGGTGCAACCGATTGGTTCGTTCCCATATTCATAAGCCACTTTGACGTGCCAGGCGTGTAGATTTTGACTCGGTTGCTTCGTGGTCACATCATTATTCTTACGGGCTTCATGGTTTTCTATGTCTTTCTCATGGGTCAATAGTAATATTTTTGTTTGGTTGTCTGCCTTCATGTCATATCATACTAGCGTTGACATGGTTTCTGGTCATATCATAACGCGTTGACATGGCACAACACGACATTCATTCTTCTGTTGACAGCTTCAAGGTCTTCTTTCTGGTCCATAAGTTATGACAGGCTTAATGGTCCTATGTTCAATGCGCTGTTGCATGTCTTCTCCTCCATTGGACTAAGCTTAGAAAATGGTTCCTCATTGGTCCATCAGAACGGGAGGAACCAAAATGTTTTTTGGAGACATATCATGGTCCTATTCAGAGCGCTGTTTTGACAGAACCCATTCGGCTCGCTACCATCTAACAGCGGTGTGACTATGCGCTTATGGGCATATCATCTATTGATGTGTCATAGACCTATCCACTGAACGGCAGAGATCAATTGCGAGTGAAGAGACATGACGAGGAGAGGAGTCGAAGACCATTGAGGAGATGATTTGGCAGAGAAGCCATCTTGAAGGCATGTTTGGTACGATTTGCAATCTCGGTGCTCGGCGGTTCTCATCTCATTTGCAGCTGCAGCCAGAAGTTCTCTGTCAACCTACCGGTCCTGTCATGTACCTATCACCATGCAGTCCCCCTCAGGGACAAGTTCCAGTCCAGCTGAATCAAACGATCCCCGGTCCCCAGCCCTCTTGAGAAAGCCACCTTCCACGTTTGTTCTTTCTCGGACCTCGGTGTGCTCGGTTTCAATTATCCCTCCCCTCTCCCCTTCTCAACCTCCACCCCCCTGTTATTCTTTGGTTCTTCCCCCCCCTCTGTTCATAGCTCTCCCTTTAGTTGGCTTTTCTCCATTATTTCTTCGTTGATTCTTCTCCCCCTTCCTGTGTTCCGGTTATTGACCCCTGTTCTCTTGACTTGAACACATACGTCAATGGTTCCTGTTTGACATGCGGCATACATGTTACACACCAACACACACAACTCCCGTCAAACACACACAGTCTCTCCCTCCTGGCCTCTTCGCCCTCTATCTCAGTCCGTCCCCTACCTCTCCTCCATCTGATCTCTTCTCTTCTTATATCCAGCTAGCTAATATTCAGAGTCTATCTATTCTATTACAATTACCTATATATATTATGAGTATAATAGACGTATCTCCACCTCTGCTTGTGGCAGGATATCCTTTCGTCCATTATAGGTCCCACTGAGGAAGGGTTCGCATCCCCCCATCTCTGAACTGGCGGGTCGCGATTTGGGGACCGCGAAAGTCCATCCAAAGCGAATTCCCGTGTTGGGTTTTTGTCTTTCCTCTCCTCATCCGTCTCATCCTCCTCTCTGCTCGGTCATCCTCTCCACCGGCCTCTCTCATCTCTCCTCTCTCTCTCTCTCTGGATATTATCTATATATCAGTTATAATATATCGATATTATCTATAATGTATATATATATATATATCGTATATATGATATATATATATTATATATATCTATATAGTATGGTATGTGTGTGTTGGTGTGGGTGTGTTGTGTGTGTGTGTGGGTGTGTGGAGGGGGGCGTGTGTGTGTGTGTGTGTGTACGTGTGGAACAGGACAGAAAATAAGAATAAAGAGAACATTGTCGGACAGACTTAGTGCATTTTACAGAAGAGACCTGGACAATTTCTATACGTCAGAAGTATTGTAGAACAAACCTGAAATTTATAGTCCTGTCTAATAAAGGGAGCAGGCACATCGGAACTGTAGCAGACCGAAAACACTCCCATCAGGGGGAGTTTGGGAATCAGTACTTCAAACACTTCTGTGGAATATAGATACGCAAGCTGACCTGAAAACACTTCCGTAAAGAGTACTCTCAAACAGATCTTGACCGCTTTTAAAGGCAGTATTACAGAACGGAACTGAATTTCATGGAAATAACGTGGAACAGATTTTGAACACTTCCATAGAGAGTACTTATATACACCCAGAGAAAAACCATGGCACAGACCTCAAGCACTTTCGTTGGCATTATTCTGGGACAGATCTGAAACACTTCCATGAGGGACAGTTGCACGACAGACCTGAAACTCTACTACAGGGAGCTCTGTGGAACGAGCCTAAAGAACTCTTCAGGAGAATATTGTTGAACGGACGTGCAAATATTCCCAGAAAATAAATAGTGTAGTACAAACCGCAGACATTCCCAGAAAAAAAAAATATTGTAGTATAAAACGCAAATATTCCCTTGAAAATTGTGTGGAAAGGATCTGTGGGAAGGTCTCCCGTCCTCCTTTCTCCCTATCTGCTTCCCTTTGCTCTCTTCTCCCCATTTCCGAGCGTTTTAGATCATATTGGTGTGTGATATTTAAAGATCTTTACTAACATATAAACAAAAATAATTTACAAAAAAAAAGAAAAAAAAAAGAAAGAAATTATCGGGTCTTCTTCTTCTACTTCATCTTCTTCTTCTTCTTCCTCTTCTTCTTCTTCTTGTTCTTCTTTCATCTTCTTCTTCCTTGCTTGCGAATGCCCTTGGTCTACACGGTCAGTCCGGCTCTTGGGACGAATAGTGTCGTTTTCTCCGGCTCTTGTAGATTGCCGTAGAGCTTTGTCATTAGAGCTGTCTCTGTTGGACACACGTTCATTCCGTTATGTCCGTAATAAAGGTCATTTTTTTTTTATAACGACATGGATTTCTCAAACACACAGTCAGGACACACACACACACACACACACACACACACACACACACACACACACACACACACACGCTCGCACGTATGCACATATCCACACGCATTCACGTATGCTTGTTTGCACCCGTGCACACACACGCACGCACGCATGCACATGCACACTCACAGGCACACAGACACGCAGAAATACACACACACACACACACACACACACACACACACACACACACACACACACACACACACACACACACATGTACGCACGCACGCACGCACGCACGCTCACACTCACGCTCGCACGCACGCACGCACGCACGTATGCACGCACGAACGCGCGTACGCACGCATGCACATACCCACCCACGCACACACGCACGCACGCGCACACACACACACACACACACACACACACACACACACACATGCACACACACACACACACACACACACACACACACACACACACACACACACACACACACACACACACACACACACACACACACACACACACACACACAAACACACTCCAGCTCAAGGATATTCCAAGAAACATACCTTTGACCTATTTGCTCTCTGATTATAACGATATTACGAAAAGGAAAACAAAGTTATTAACACAAACAGGAAGATGGTTTTTTTTTTCTTTTTTTTTGGGTTTTTTTTTTGTTTTTTGTTTTTTTGTTACAACACTGCAGTAGCAACACAAGGAGGAAAGGAACTCACACAAAAAGAAGCAAACGAGTCTTAAAATACTGAAGACAAAGATGAAAAAGAAGAAGAAAGACGAGGAGGAAATTGTATTCATGATTGTAAAGAAGAAGAAGAAGAAGAAGAAGAAGAAATTACAAGAACAATACTATGACCTCCGTTAGTTGTGCCCATATCCTTTTCACTTTGTTGTCAAAGACACAACCTGTATTTTTTTTTTTTATCCGACGTGTTCAATCCAATTAGAGACAACACGTTTTGTCGTGCAAAGATCACTCTAGCTATTCCGCACAAACACTCAAACAATCACACACTAAAACAAATGTTGAGCCCACATCAAAGTGGTAATTAGAGGCCGTCTGGGAGAACGACCACTTTGTTCATTCCCCTTTCTTCTCCACGCATACTCGCTCACAGGCGAGCAGTAATTAAACACCCCCAGGCCTTGCACAGTTCGTTTCATCAGCTCTGCGTCACACAAAATACCATCACGCCCATACTTCTAACGCGCTGTCTTCTGGTGATTTTAGTGTAATGATCTATTCGACCCCGTAGCCAACTGTCCTGGCATGTGTTTATCCCTGTTTGTCGTTTTACTCTTGGTAGATTGTAGAGCGTGAAATATCAATGTAAGTGAGGGGAGATAATCATGTCTTGTCTTTTTTTTAAACCAGCTAGCCCGTAAAGCAACTGTCCACTAGTCGAACAGATGCAGTGTTTCACTTAGAAATTCAACAGTTATAGACATATATTGTAGCCTGAGGGAAATCTAGTTTTGGAATTCTGTGGACGTAAACTTAAAATACTAATCAGGTGTTTTAATTCTGAAAAACAAAATCGATATTGATTGTTACCGGTAAGTTATACCTAATCGAAAGTGTTTTCTACAAAAACTAGCATATGGCACAAGAAAGAATAAAAAGCAGTCCAGATGCAATGGAACAACATTGTTCTGTGGTGTGAAGAAGAAACTGGCTTACCCATCAAAAACCTTGTGCTACAAATGTCTTAGTAGTCGGCACTCTCAACAGCAAAACAGCAGGCACATTTCCATTACCAGTTTCCTTCAAACGAACACAAATTGAGGCAGGTGATGACGCACTTTATTTAGATACGTTATTGGTAAATGGTTTACAGTTGAAGTTGTTTGGCTCGGGTGCAAAAAGGGTTTATCAGCCATAAAAACAACGGCAGTTCAATGGATTAAGCATGCCCATCTTTACAAACTGTGTCTGGCAATTTTACTCATTGTAAATGATCAAGGAATAGCGGTAGCCACACTGTTCCAGAACAATCTACGACACTTAGAAAGACCTCACAATAAAGGAATGAATCCGATCTTGGAAACCGCAGAAGACACACTGGTTGAAACTGTGCATTACCTGACTGCCTTCCGTACGTGCGAATGAGACAAGATCTAGTGCAGACGAAGGCATGCTTTAGCGCACTTGAAATACACACACACACACACGCACACACACACACACACACACACACACACACACACACACACACACACACACACACACACACACATCACATCACATCCATAGTTGAAAGGAAGCATGACTTGTTCACAAAAGTTAGTAGATCTAATACGCAACTGACGTTAGAGCTCATTAGCTTTGATATCACATTACAGATAGGTGATTTTGTTTTTATATTATCGTGCAAAATGTTACTTTTACTCTTTTATTCACTCCTTCATTTGTTTAAACAGAGCTTTATATCTCTAGTAGGTGGTTCACAGTGCCCTCGGACCTAATCATCGAGAAATGTTGAACCCCCTTAGCATAACACTGCGGGGGCTGCTACCGTCTCCATCAGGGAAATGACTTTTTTTTTTCCTCCTAGGTCAGCTTTACACGAGTTTCAACCCTTCGGCGACTCATTGGCACAGATGATCGTCGATCCACGGCACCACGCATAGACATTTCCAATTATGATACAGTGGTGCTGCCACTACCTTGGAGACAGTGACCATCCAATGGCCTCTCTCACTGAATTGGATTGCATCTTCCCTGGGGCAGGCCACAGCACCACAGCAGACGGCAGACGATCGTATCGTGAAGTCGACAAATAATATCTGAACAAACCCCATGCACTCGTTTCGCCAATGCTGCCAGCGTTTGTGTCTAGCTTTTCGGCTTTGTTGCAGGATCCCGCAGGATTATAGACACAATAAACTAGAGACGAAAAACACGAGCAGCCATTACTGTAGAATGAATGCGCGCTAGCCTGTGTGTGTGTGTGTGTGTGTGTGTGTGTGTGTGTGTGTGTGTGTGTGTGTGTGTGTGTGTGTGTGTGTGTGTGTGTGTGTGTGTGTGTGTGTGTGCAGCCCTTCGAGGAAAGATAAAGGCGATACACCCAAGTGCAGCATTGATGCCAGTTTGACATAGGATGAAGCACCCCGTGAGAGTATGAATACAGGTCGTTTCAGCCACCAGTCAGCAGACCTTATTATTTACAGTACATGGAAAAACAATTAATTGCTGTACATGAGAGAGAGAGAGAGAGAGAGAGAGAGAGAGAGAGAGAGAGAGAGAGAGAGAGAGAGAGAGAGAGAGATTGAAATCCATCCCTTAAAATCAGCATCTATCGTGTTTGTAGTCAGAGTTACCAGACTTTAAATGGAAAGATGATGAATAGAAAACTGTATTGTTTTTACCCTTTCGACTCCGACCTAACAACGGCCTGTGCAACCCACCAATGCTGCTTAAATGGGTTGTTCAGGTGGAAGACTGGGTCTACTTTAATCAAACAACCGATCAGCACATTGAACGTTCATAGTTACTATTTCAAAGCAATGTTTAACAGTTGTCGTATTAAATTAATGAACGACACATGGGTCTTTAACAAGCTGGGTTTTTAACACAGATCATTCGTCACTTAACACTAATTGGACAGGTAGCATTGTTACATTTGCAAATAAGTGTGAGTAACTCGCTTGTGTCGTAATAAAACTTATTTTCTGCAGATTTGTAAATTCATGTGACATGTATTTAGAGTTTTAGAGATATTCACGAAGATCATCCCCGAAGATTCCGTTTTACGCTTGTCTTATCATCGAGTTACCGTATCTGCTCATGGTGTCAACAACAACAAAAAAAAAAAAAACCCACCCTGACCAAATCCTTTAATTTTGCTCTCTTAAAACAACACACGTTAAAAAAGAGCAACATTTGAACACTGTCACTGTACACGCAACAGTTAATCACGATTTAAGTAATCAATATGCTTAATTTGAAATGACAGTTGACGTTAGCATGCATTCATACGCGCACGATCAGGACTCGAATGGCGGTCAGAAAAGTAAAGTTGCCATTGTTTTTCATCTCTATTTTTTCCATTCGCATATATCGATATGTAGGTCGGGGAAGCATGACTGGCTGAATTTTGTAAACTTTCTTACGATTGGTACCTGGTAATGCCACAGTTCACCCATTGACTCTCTAAGTAGAATCTACGTCTACTCTGTTAGAGTCAGACTGTCATTTTGTTCGGTTATACGTACATAATGACAGAAGGTTGGGAATATTGTTATTTGTGTTATAGATAGTATAATTGCCTGTGTGTGTTCTACCGTTTTGAGAATGCAATAGGGACTTTAGTATATAGGAAAGGGACTAATTCGTAGTTAGTGGACAAGGGACAATTATTTCATGATTACATAAATATCACCCTAGTGTAGGCAAGTAGATATAACTATCATTTTTGGAGTGTATAAAGGGACTGTTGTTTGATATATGTTTTGGGACTATTATTGTGCTGCGTGTATTTGACAGGAAATGTGGTATTGTAAATGTAATGGGACCTGCAGATCGTTTTGTGATGATGGTAGGGTCTGTCATTTTGTGAGCATAATAGGAACTATGGTTTTGCGAACAGAATATGGACTGTCGTTAGTGTCTCTCTCTCTCTCTCTCTCTCTCTCTCTCTCTTTCTCTCTGTCTCTCTCTCTCTCTTCTCTCTCTCTCTCCCCCTCTCTCTCTCTCTCTCTCTCTCTCTCTCTGTGTGTGTGTGTGTGTGTGTGTGTGTGTGTGTGCGCGCGCGCGCTGATGAAAGAATCGTTCTTAAGTTTGTTCTTCCAGTTTAGCTTCCAAATCCATTATTGATTTTCTTTCTAAATCAGTTGTGTATTTTGGAGAGAGAGAGAGGGTGAGGGAGGGAGGGGAGAGAGAGAGAGAGAGAGAGAGAGAGAGAGAGAGAGAGAGAGAGAGAGAAAGAGAGACATAGAGAGGCAGAGAGAGAAAGAGGAGAGGGATGGAGAGAGAGAGAGAGAGAGATGGAGGGAGGGAGGGAGAGGACAGAGAGAGAGAGAGAGAGAGAGAGAGAGACTTTGACACTTTTGACACTTTGATATTTTATTGTCATTACCAAAGAGATTTTGACAAGGGGGGGGAGAGGTAACAGAACAATAACATTTCCCTCTTCCTGTCCTGCAAACAAATAGTACACTTTCATTCCTAGTGTGTATCAAATCCAAAGTTAACCAAAACAAATAAATTCGTGACATTTCATTATGTCCTCACCTCACGCACAGGAGTAATGCAGTAAGGTTAAAACAACAACAACAACAACAACAACACAAACTTAAGACTGACTCGACCATCCACTCAATCAAATGATGACATTGTATTTTACTGATCTCTCAAACAACAAAAAAAAAAAAAAACTGACACGACCCTCCGCTCAATTAGATGATGACATTGTATTTTACTGATCTCTTCAACATGCGATGAATGATAATATTCATTCAGATATCTCTTATAATGTGTTATCTCACTATTCTTCACTATCCTTCATCTGTCTAATTTTCATCGCTTCCGCGATGAATTTCGCAACCGATGTAATTACAAGTTCATCATCTGATGATAACACGCCAGCGACATTTTGTCTTTTCGCTATATCTAACTGGAAAAATGAACAATATGTCCGCACTTCATTATAAGCAGTACACTGGAACAGAAAGTGTTCTTCAGCATCAATAATATGTCTATATGAGAGAGAGAGAGAGAGAGAGAGAGAGAGAGAGAGAGAGAGAGAGAGAGAGAGAGAGAGAGAGAGAGAGAGAGAGAGAGATGAAGTGTTGTGAAAACCTTTCGAGAGGTCTGCGATTTATGTGTGAAGTTGTTTCTAATATCATATTCGAGATTTGTGTCTGTTGAAATTTTCAATCAACAATGTTGCAAAAATATAGTTTTAAAAAAAAAAAGAAAGCAGTTCCCAGCGGGCTTTCAAATCTAACAGCACGGATGCTCAAAGTCTTCTTTCATTTACACACGATGTCCTCCGAACGTGAAATCTACAGTCGGATGACACAAAAAGAACAGACAAAGCAAGCCAAATGACAAAATTGCTTGTATCCTTCACCCCATTTTTTACCCTCCCCCCCCCCCCCCCCCCCCCCCCCCCCCCCCCTCCATCCTAACAATTTGTGCATTAAAAAAAAAAAAAAACAAACAAACACAGAAATGAGAGTCGCTACACGAATTAGTCAATAAAAACATTCTCTCTCTCTCTCTCTCTCTCTCTCTCTCTCTCTCTCTCTGTCTCTCTCTCTCTCTCTCTCTCTCTCACACACACACACACACACACACACACACACACACACACACACACGCACGCACGCACGCACGCACGCACGCACGCACGCACGCACACACACACACACACACACACACACACACACACACACACACACAGAGACTTTCTTCCGTACGTAGAAGATGTGGGCTTTTGAATGCAAAGGTGTGTGTGTGTGAGAGAGAGAGAGAGAGAGAGAGAGAGAGAGAGAGAGAGAGAGAGAGAGAGAGAGAGAGAGAGAGAGAGAGAGAGAGTCAAAAAACCTATTTTTAAAGAGACAGACGGGCAGACCGAATGGTGGAGAAGGCCAGAAGCCAGTCTGGTATCCAGTAACAGCCTGTGATTATGTCGAACTAGAGGAAATGAAATGAGCAGGTCGTCATGATGGGAAGTAAAATGAAAAACAACAAAACAACCAAAAAAGCACGACTCTTGTCTCCAGATATCCTGCAGGATTCCGGAATTCCTGTCAGTATTGTCTTCCTTGATGCCCGAATGCGCTCCGCTTGCTTCCAGTCACGAATTCCTTGCATCTTCGCCCTATAGCCAGACTTCAATACGCTGCCGCTGTTGTCGCGCCAAGACTCGTCATTGTCTTCGGAATAACATCAAGCCATCCTCATTATAGCACGATTTTTGTCTATTTTGTTTATTATTTATTTATTCGTTTAGATTTTACTCCTTCATTTATCTCTTTATCAAATGTCTTATCCACTAATCTTTCATTGTTTATTGGTTTTGTCATTTTTGTGTGTGTGTGATTGTGCGTTCTGAATAATTGGTCCGTAATGATTTCAGACAGTGGCCACAAAAACAAAACAAAAAAAAAAAAAAAAAAAGAAAAGAAAAGACTGCAGACAAAGGGCAGGCATGTTTGGAAAATCGTCGTTATAATAAACAACATAAAAGAAATCTCTGGTTATGCTTTCAATCCATGATGCTAGATTGTGATACAGATACATGCATAATGAATTACAGAGAAGTATTGAAGGAAGAAAAAAGCACATAAACAATCAAGAATCTTTTCTGCGGTGCGCCCACTGAAGAGAGAGAGAGAGAGAGAGAGAGAGAGAGAGAGAGAGAGAGAGAGAGAGAGAGAGAGAGAGAGAGAGAGAGAGAGAGAGAGAGAGAGAGAGAGAGTACGCATCGACGGTGATACTCGGCAAATTCTCTGAAGAGTTTCATCACTGTTGTTTATTTGGTGATTTTTTTTTTCACAGATTTTATTCGCTGTACGTGCTTAGGTGTACGACTGAGTTACAAAGAGTTCAGACACAACGTTTGGGCTTTTAGTACATTTTATCTCCCAGCATCTTTGTGCGTGTGTGTGTGTGTGTGTGTGTGTGTGTGTGTGTGTGTGTGTGTGTGTGTGTGTGTGCGTGTGTATGTGTGTGTGTGTGTGTGCGTGTGTGTGCGTGTGTGTGTGTGTGTGTGTGTGTGTGTGTGTGTGTGCGTGTGTGTGTGTGTGTGTGTGTGTG
>JADBJO010007953.1:55000-75000 GCA_016801955.1 Conus betulinus
ACTGTTGTATATCAATCAGTCAGGATTTAGGAAACTACATTCATGTGAAACGGCTTTGTGTCGGATCACAAATTTGTGGCTAAAAGATATCAACAACAGGAAAGCAGTTGGTGTAGTGTTTATTGATTTAACAAGGCTTTTGATTTAATTAATCACAATATATTGCTAAAAAAAAAAAAAGCTTAATGTTTACGGCGTTGACAACGATACGGAATCATTTTTCAGATCTTATTTGTCAAACCGTACGCAATCCGTTTTTTTCACGAGGTGTTATTTCTTCTAAAAGACAGTTGCCGAGAGTGTGCCACAGGGATCAATCTTAGGTCCCTGTTGTTCTCTCTCTACATAAATGATCTGCCTTTATCAATTCAAAATGCAGTGTGTGTGATTTGTTCGCTGACGATACATCTTTACAATACTCTAGTCATAGCATCGATGAAATTAATTATCATTTAAATGCAAGCATGAAATCAGTGGAATACTGGTGTGATTCAAATGACATGCTTGTTCATCCTCATAAAACCGAGTCTATCTTAATATGTGCACGTCAAAAAAGACAAGTCATAAAAGAAGCAAAATTAAAAATAATGTACAAAGATAAAACAATAAAACAAGTTACAAAGCACAAATTATTAGGCATCGTCATCGATGAAAATCTTTCCTGGCACGATCAGATCCATAACCTAATCAAACAAGTCTCGTGTTGTGTGTTCCAGTTGTCACAGATAAAACACTTTCTCAACGAACATTCACGAAAAATGTACTATTTTGCTTTTGTTCAGGCTCGACTAGACTACTGCTCTATTATCTGGGGTAAATGTGCGCCATCTACTTTAAAACCACTTTGTTCATTGCAAAAGCGAGCCATTAAGATGATCAGCTGTCAGAAAAAATCCGATCCTTCTACGCATGATGTATTTAGATACAATAGAATACTACCTCTTCACTCATGTATAACTTTCAACACTCTGATCCTTATGCACAAAATTGTTCATGACGCATGCCCAGATTATCTAAAATCAATAGTGCATTTACACATCACCATCATGATTCGCTCAGATTCATTATTATCCTAAAGCTAATCTAGATTTATTCAAAACAAGTTTCTCCTTCTGTGGCTGTAAAGAATGGAACACACTTCCCACAAAATACAGAAATATTCCCCAATTATCAGCTTTCAAAATGAAGTAAAGTTACTTCTTTTTGATACTCATGACTGACCTATGCGTAGACATTAGCCTGACCGTACATACTTACCAGAGACAAAAAAGTGCACTGCAGATAAACGATGCAGTTGATTAAGATGTGTGTGTGTGTGTGTGTGTGTGTGTGTGTGTGTGTGTGTGTGTGTGTGTGTGTGTGTGTGTGTGTGTGTGTGTGCGTGCGTGCGTGCGTGCGTGCGTGCGTGCGTGTGTGTGTGTGTGTGTGTGTGTGTGTGTGTGTGTGTGTGAGGTCTCTAGGAAATTACACCCACGCGTGTGTAAAGTAGCCTTCTCTCGACTAGATGTGAGAGAGGGGGGGGGGAGAGGGGGGGAGAGAGAGAGAGAGAGAGAGAGAGAGAGAGAGAGAGAGAGAGAGAGAGAGAGAGAGAGAGAGAGAGAGAGAGAGAGATTTTTAAGCATGAAATCGTTATATTGATGCTATTTTGTAAGTTGCCCTTTTTTTTTTTTTTTTTTTTTTCAATTTGTAGGTTTTATTCATTTATTTTTTTTTTTTCTTTCAATTTGTAGTTGTTGTTGGGCAGAATTGTAAAAAGGCCTCCAATGAGCCTAATTCTCAACCCATTAAAGATTCATTCATTCATTCATTCATTCATTCATTCTTCTCTTCTTCTTCTTCTTTTTCTTCTTCTTCTTCTTCTTCTTCTTCTTCGTTGTCGTCGTCGTCGTTGTCGTCGTAGTCACGTCACTGAGGTGAACTTGGTTGTCCTCCTGTCAGCGTGGCCTTTTCGGCAGAAAAAGGGTAAGAGCAGTTGTAAGCTTGGGATGCAAATTGTGATAATGCCTGGGATGCTCTGTTTAAAGCCTGAAGATGATGACTTTACGCAGAGGAATAAATTGTACCCATTTCTGTCCTGAATCCTTTTTTTCCCCAAGATCGTCTGTTCCGTAACTCTCACTGTTTCATTTCTGTCTTTGTTTTTTTTTTTTTCATTATCTGGTTGGTCACCTAGTATAGCAAGCTAATCTGCACATTCATTGCCCTTATTACCAAAGAGGTATTACCTTCAGGTTATTAACACTTGCCTCCAGACAGGGCTTAGGCACCGGTTTATATGACCACCGAGCGGCGGTCACACTTGGAAATGATTGTGTGTGGTCCACTTCGACCGAACAAGCCTTAATCACTGCATGGAGTTAAGCAGAGCTTGCTGGGCTCTAAATGATTTGTCTGTGCTGCCTGATTTGTGGCACGTCAGTGGATCTAGGCTACTTTTGGGATGGTCTCAAATCATGTCCGGTACTCAATCTGTCTTAACATAGTTATCCTGGTATTCTCTCCCCTGCACCTGGTGAACTATTTGGGGTGTCAAAATAGGACTTGTGACATTTAGATAAACAAGGTGTTCTCCTGTTTTAAAATTCCTTTTTTTTTTCCACCCTGTGTATGATATGGGTAAGATGCCACAGCCATGCTGACTTAAAAATAGTTCATACAACTGTAGAGTCCAGAGCTTTCTGTGAAAAAAAAAATCAGAAATGAAAATGAAAGCAGAGACATGCCTTGATCGCTAGTAATAAGTATTCATAAATCAGAGCCATAGTTAGCTGCCTGTATACATAATACCGTGGACATATTTTTTGTGTAGCGTTCTTTTTTATTTTGTGTAGAGCGAAAAAAAAAACAACAATCTTGTACTTTACGTGTCCAGCGTTCCCACATGGGGACAGTATCTTCAGTCAACAGAAACACACAGAATTCTCAAATGTTTTAAAACAGTCGCGTAACTTCTTCTTCTGACATTATATGTTTGAAAAATACACACGCTCACAGGAAAGAAAAACAAAAGTAATTTAGGATAAATCTTATTCCTCACTAATCTCTTTATTTTTGACTGCCTATTTTGATGGATTACTTCCTTCAGATTTCCGTTTTCTACACTTCATGTCTAACTTGGCAAACTATTGGACAGTTGTTTTTTCGCTGGGTGGTGACAATACCACTGTTTATTGATATCACGTCTCTTTTAGATAACACATATAAAATAACACGCGACTGTACCTGATCATTTTGAGAAGTCCTACCTGGGAGAAGAATGTTGATTGTAGACAGGAATTAGATGGCCTCATATTCAATAAATGGCTCACTGTTTATATCGTTAACGCCATTATAATATCGACACTGTCACTCCAGCCAAACACCTGTTGCTTGATGTTTAGTATTGTAGAGAAACTGAGTATATTAGCCTTTTTTTCTCTCTACTCCTTATTTGTTTGATATGGATTTTCTGTCAATTTGGTGGTTGTTTTATGCGATCTTACCGCTGAGAGTGCTGAGTTAATTTACACTGTTTGGGTCGTTGAACGGTCAAAAGAATCACTTAGATATTGGCGTTTTTTTTTTTTTTTTTTTTATTAATCAATTTTGGTTCCTGCACTGAGGCTTTAAAGATATGCTGCCACATTGAGCGGTTATTCATTCACTCTGATCAACTACTGATATCTATATGGATACTTCTTACCGTCTTCTTCGTTTCATTTATGTTTTCTTTGACCTTTTCTGAATTTGTAAGCGCTTCGGGCTTGTGATGTAAGATTAAGCGCCATAACTAATCATTACGTTCTTGTTCTCTCTCAGTTGTACACTTTTCTTTGGATAGCTAGGGGGACGTTGGACCGTGACATTCTCATGATATTGTTGAGAATACCATACCTATACAGGCCGTATACGCCTGAAGCGGACGAACACAAATAATGACACTATTCGTGTCTTCTGAGATTAACGGTAAACAAAAGTCGACTGTTCCTTTTCATAACACAGAAACCAATAACTACTATGTGCCGTTGGCAAAGGGTTTGTTTTACACTTAACGCCCTTTTCTTCATCATCACTTCTCCCCTGCCCCTACAATCTCTTCCTTAGTATTAATATACGTGCTCCTATTGTTACCATCATCCGAATTGAAAAACACCATCCTGCCGTACCAAAAATGGATTGTTTGCCTACTTTTGCTTTCCTGAATATATATGTATTTGCTCTCTCTTTTCCCTCCCTCCCTCCCCCCCCTCCCCCCCTCTCTCCTCTCTCTCTCTCTCTCTCTCTCTCTCTCTCTGTCTGTCTTGTCTGTTTGTCTGCCTGTTTGTCTGTCTCTCTTCAATATGTGTAAGTGATCTTCACCATGGTTAGAATCAAACGTATTGAATAACTAAACACACATAAACACAAACGGAACGAAAGTATTGCATAAGTGTGTGTGTGTGTGTGTGTGTGTGTGTGTGTGTGTGTGTGTGTGTGTGTGTGTGTGTGTGTGTGTGTGTGTGTGTGTGTGGTGTTACTTATGGACGTTAAAACGGATGCGTTTTCAGTCTTGGGAACTGAATTTAATGCTCTTCAATTTTTACACACCAAAGCTCAGCACTAGACGCTTCCGATATCACACTGTAGCTCTGAAGCTGAAGAGAATCAGCAAACGCAATGCAAGAACTCCAACGACAGTCAGAGAGTGCTGCGATCGAGTCCTTAGAATGTGGGAACAGTATGCGGAATGTTGCAGGTTTGAATCCCTCGAAGGTCACAAGGAAGATTCCCTTCAGATACTCGTTGGGGGTCTTTCAAATGAACATGTCCAGTGTCACAAGTATTCTGTGCCTTTTTTTCCTTTACTGGTTTGTCAGTTGCTTTCCCATAGGGGTTATGTTGCTAACAAGAAGTTTCGGCGGATTCTAGCAATGTTTGTAGATTGGCTAATATGCAGCGTAGAATATATCTATTTCATCACATTGTGGATTCCAGCAACCTTTGTAGACGCTGACAGAGACTATGTGGTGGAGGCAATTTCCTATCATCAGTTGAAAGAACTGATGCCCTTCAAAAGTTTTTATAAACTGTTGTGAACATTGCTCCCAACGGATGAAAGACTTGCAGACTGATAAGTGAGCAAACGACTTCAATCACGAATCTGTATGATGAAAAAGGTATAACGGTATAATCTGAAGATCATATACTATAGTTTTTGGATTGATGTCCATAGTAAAACGAATTTTCTACATGAGTAGTGTTTACCTCATATTGATAAATGTTTCAGTGATAAACGTGTGAAGTGATCTAATGACATCCCCCATTTCCCGATGAAATTATGACTATAAAGCTATGAAATTCGGTTTCATTCTAAAGAGGATGTGTATCAAATATTTAGCATTACATTGCCTATGATCAGTCAAAATGTGATCTTCGTTTTCTAAACTTTGTGAGCAGAAAAAGGTACATTGCTTTAACGTATTCTTAAACCTTTATCTGTTTGGATAGCCCCCCCCCCCCCCCCCCCCCCCCCCCCCCCCCCCCCCCCCCCCCCCCCCCCCCCCCCCCCCCAACGCTTTTGTTTTTATTAAAACGCGTCAAGCTGTCCCGGCGCATTTTATATATTACTCCTTTAAAATAATCCATAAGATTTAAGCTTACCCTTAACCCTGTAATGCCATGCATGTTTCTCTCTGCCTGATATGTGCATCCAGATTTGTTCCCACATACTCACACACAAACACACATTTACACACACATACACACACAAGCGCGCGCGCGCGCGCACGCACACACACGCACACACGCACGCACGCACGCACGCACATACAGAGAGAGAGAGAGAGAGAGAGAGAGAGAGAGAGAGAGAGAGAGAGAGAGAGAGAGAGAGAGAGAGAGAGAGAGACACACACACACACACACACACACACACACACACACACACACACACACACACACACACACATGCTAGAAACATTCAGACAGCAATACTTGTTTGTTTGTTTTTTTTCATATCTCATATTCCGAACAACCAAACCACGCCAAACGAATTTTTATTTCGTACCTTCTCTGAATTAGACACATAGTTACAATTCTCTATTTCTTCTTCAAAAGAATTCATCATAGGCCTCTAGACGTTGGTAATCGATTTAGTTTTAATCAGCACCTCATACGTGTGACTGAAATTCTGGTAAGTAAACAATACTTGCTTGATTCACGAAATCTATTTTACTTCAAGAGGAAGTTGTACATTTAGAAATACCCCACAAGAATATACTGGGTAAACTTTCCAGCGTTTTTTTCTTCTTTTTTTTTTCATACCAAATCCCAAACGTTTCGCGTTACATGTCAAAATCAGTTCTATATGAGCATCGGAGTTTCCCAAGAAAGCATCACTTGAAATATGCAAGCTCCGTCTCTACTCTTACGGTCATCTTCTAATCACCCATACCATCATGTTTCATGTGACCTTCTGTACAGAAAGTGTCATTACTTCTGACCCAACTCATTCCTTAGTTTAGTCTTCCTCATTCAGTGCAGACTTGGTTTTGCCATCCAATTACCTGAGCTCGTGGAGAGAGAGAGAGAGAGAGAGAGAGAGAGAGAGAGAGAGAGAGAGAGAGAGAGAGAGAGAGACAGACAGACAGACAGACAGACAGACAGACAGACAGACACAGACAGAGAACAGAAACAGAGATGGAAACAGAGACAGAGCAGAGAAAAAGAGACAGAGAAGTTTTTTCGTGTATGAAGATATTTGCTGTTTCCAAGATTCCAGCTTTTAACCTTTCATTCCTAAGTCAGAGACACAGCCTGTACCTCTGCGAGCACTATGACAGCTATGAAACTAAACTTTCCGAACGAGTAGAGCCAACACATCGTGTCAGAAAAGGACAATTTTCAATAGCTGAGATTGATCACCGAAAGAAGGTTTGCTCCATCCACATACACTCTTCATTCGCATGACCGGAACATTGATTCTGAACCAATCGACGACACTGTGTTTTTCGTTGCCTCCAGTAAAATCAAGTACATGTTCCTTCCTCACAACCATACTTATATATAAAAAGATCAGTTTCTGTTTGTTATACCAGTGTTCATATCAACAAACAGCAAGTGCCGAACGTAATCCCAGTTGACTGTCACAGACTACTCTGCTGTAAGTGCTATGCCTGGAACCACGTCTGCAACCATAACGAAGTAGACAACTTCAGCTCCAGGTTCGAATATCTTCACATTTTTACGGAATATATTGTTTCCCTCAATATTTGGAAATCTTACTTTAAAGCACACACACACACACACACACACACACACACACACACACACACACACACACACACACACACACACACACACACACACACACACGCACACGCACACGAAAGCATAAGCACAAGCACAATCGTTCTCTCACAAACAAGCATACACGTGCGAGAGAGAGAGAGAGAGAGAGAGAGAGAGAGAGAGAGAGAGAGAGAGAGAGAGAGAGAGAGAGAGAGAGAGAGCGAGAGACTTGTGCTTGACTGACAGCGTGGGGGATACAGCAATGGGCAGAGGGCTGAGGTAACACACAAATAGCGGAGGTTCCCGCTCAGTAACTCATTCTGTCCGTTTCATCGGTTTGGCAGTCCCGCCTCTCCACTGCGTTGACCTTTGACTTGACCCAGCAGGCGCTCGTTCCAGTAACTCCATTTTTCGTGTTTGTACGAGATGACTCGGTGGTCTTGAGACCTGGTTCCATCTTGATGGGTACATGAGCTTGTTTTGCTCTCTCTCTCTCTCTCTCTCTCTCTCTCTCTCTCTCTCTCTCTCTCTCTCTCTCTCTCTCTCTCTCTGAGTCTCTGGGTGTGGGTGTGTGTGTGTGTGTGTGTGTGTGTGTGTGTGTGCGTGTGTGTGTGTGTGTGTGTGTGTGTGTGTGTGTGTGTGTGTGTGTGTGTGTGTGTGTGTGTGTGTGAAAGTGAGAGAGAGAGAGAGAGAGAGAGAGAGAGAGAGAGAGAGAGAGAGAGAGAGAATATTTCCAAACTGACCACTGAATGTGAAAAGAAAGAAAATGCCGCCCATTGCCCGTCCATTGGCAGGCTCGTGAACAGGGCGCAGATCCGGGAGGTGGGGGTGGGGGATGGGGGAGGGGGGGGGGGGGGGGGACTAGCGAAAGAATCAGTCGCCTATTTTCCCCTCTTCTAGTACATCATCTCTTGGAGTCAGAACCAGGAGGGTTCAGTCAAGTTGCCAGAATGGTCAGAACCGCTGTCGTTCTGCCGACAGATTCTTTAGCTAGCTAGAGACATAACGCTAGCTAAAGACATAAAGTGATGATCAGTCCGTTTTCACGTAAATTTCAAATATATGTTAGCGTACCGAAAAAAATGGACAAACGAATCACAAGACAAAACACAAGTTTTTACGTAAGTCTGATGAACTGTCAACAAAACCGATTTACACTTCCTACGGTTAAGACCAACATTTCTTTGCCAAATGGCTTTGTGGATCACCATGCAAATAAAGTGACAGTTATTTAATTTAGGATGCCGGTTTTTTTTTTTTTTTAGTTCATCTGGAAAGTTATGCTGATAACTTCTTCTTGTCTGACACTCTTTTTGATTCTGTCTTAAGAAATCGTTTTTTGTTTTGATCCAAACTGCCGTCTATCGTTTTTTTCTTTTTTTCCCTTCCTTTGAGGACCATATTCCTGACCTTGTTCTGGAACTCTTTACTATTTTCTTTTATATTTCTGATAGTAGCTGATGACGTCCGAGCTTTTCTGTAAGGAATCTGGTGATTAGGTGGTTAAATGTATACCCTTTGTCCTACGTGGACATTAGCTGTCCATTCGGTAGTGTCTGTTGCCCTATGTGGCTTTGACAATGTATCGTTTGGTGGCATTTCAATGTTTTCTCCAGATGTTTTTAAAAATTCAGTCTGGGACCGACAAATCAAAGGGAATGATTGGTCTGATTTGTCAACTTACATTAAAACCCATTGAAGCCCTGGCTTTTTGTTTTTGACAAAAATAGTGAAAATGTGTCCGATTTAGTGTAGTTTGAAGGTTATCAACCGTACTTTGTGGCAAATATGTATTTGCAATGATGCTGTGGTGGATGATCGTACTGTCCCAAAAGAGGGACGTTAGGTGCGAGGGGGTAGGAGTTTTCATACACATGGCAATAATCTCCACTGCAGTTTTTATTGGTTTTTATGATTCTTTGACGACGAACCATGGAGGAAAACACACACCGTGATAGAAAAATAATGAAAAATAGGGATTAGGATCATACAGAGTGACAATTATTACCAAAGCATGTATCTGAAAATATGAAAGGAATCTGTTCTGCGGACACGTCCCTTGCTATCTGCAATAGAAAAGTGGAAGGGGAGAGGGTAGAATGGTGGAAGAAAATACGTTTTAAAAAGTCTTTTCATATAGCAAATTCTGATTGTCATTACTATTGAGTATGGTCCTTCTGTCCTGGATGCTGCAGTCATTGAGTATGGAAAATAGCAAAGCATTTTCCATGCAGTCCCACTCTACGTTTTTTTTCTCTTCTCCTTTTGGTTTTCATGCCACAAACAGCACAGTGAAGCTGGGTACTGGGGCCAAAGCTTCACAAGATGGAGGCTGATATTTTGACGATTGTTCTCTTGAAAATGTTGATGCAAATAGCTGCTGTGAGATGCTCCACGGGAAGTCATCCACCAAAAATCGTGTTAACTGGCGAGGTACCCCTTCCTTTATTGACGTGAACAAACATATGCTCACAAAAACAATACGATTCACTTTTGAGAGGTTCACAAGTAAAGCGTCGCAAATATGGGACGCTAGGCATTAATAGGTTGATAATTTCGCTATCATGTTTTAACTGCTTGTATTCTTTGTATTGTGTGTGTGTGTGTGTGTGTGTGTGTGTGTGTGTGTGTGTGTGTGTGTGTGTGTGTGTGTGTGTGTGTGTGTGTGTGTGTGTGTGTTTTCCAGGGATTTTTTTGAAATGACGACACGTTTGTTATATGAGAATTTTTCTTGTTGGAGTGACAGCTCTGAAAAGGTTGTGCGTTGTCGGCTGGATTATAATGACAAAAACTGAAACAAAATCTACTATTCTAGTGAGAACTCCCTTAGTTTGAAGGGCATAGCTGAAGTTGTGAAGTGAAGTTCCGCCCACTGTCAAAAAGGTTCCGAAATCAGTCAACCAAATCGCATTCTGTTAAATAATGCTGCGGCGTCCGTTACCCAGACATTGATCCACGTTACTCCACTGTCAATACAAAGTGCATGTTTGTACTAGCAGATGTTTTATGAAGGCATTAATGATTGCATGTGCTCTTGACTGTAACTAGGTCAACCAATCGCCCACATATTGTCTAATCTGACCGACCTCGCCTACAATACGTGTGTAGCTGTGCAATAAATGATCAAACATTAAAGAAGAAGAAGAAGAAGAAGAAGAGAAGAAGAAGAAACGCGCAGGTTTCTGGAACTGGAGATGATAGTTTTGTATTTCTTCATGTGGTGCAAATGTTTGACTGACTTTACGTGATCATCACGTAGCGTTTCAAAGCGTTGTCCTTCATTTTCAAATGGTGAAAAGTTATTGCTTCCATTGTGGCCTGCAACACTGACCCGGCTAGTTTTCGATCTGTTCAACTCTTGTGCCTTATTCACTGCCTGTGTCAATGATCCCTGTGCTAACATGAGAGGGGTCTGAGCTGTTTGCTCTATTACATTTTACGTTCCTCGTGTAATTCTTTTTTTTTTCAATTAGTAACTCACAAAATTCAAGACTATCAGTATTCTTGTGGCAAGAAGAGCTTTTGTTTGTTTATCAAAAAACCAGTTGTGAGTTCATACAATGTCAGATGTGTGTGGATCAACGTTAACAGCTGCTTTTATAATTACAGTCTGGGTAATGGCTTATTTTAGCCAGTATGTCTGTCTCTATTCGTCAGAAATGCGATAAATTTACAGTACAGCAAGTAAAATTGCCTCTATGGAATTATTGTCTCGGGCAGTCGTCCAGTCTGGTCTTTCTTTGGGTCAAGCACATTAAAACGTTTTCTGTTGATTAATGGTGGTGCTCGCGACATCTGAATCTATATTTATGTAAAGGAAGGCAGTCAGAATATTTCAACGTGAACGTCGACAGTATGTCACTCTGATTAGTGCACTCCCTCCTTTTCTATACACACAGGGAGGTTCAAAGTTTTCCCCAGACATTCCATTTCATCATTCTCCAGGAACAGGGCATCGAATTCATTGGACTTACAAATTATAATCTAGAATATCTACTTGCTTTTGTATTGTCTTCAGCGAACCCACGATCCACGGACAGACAAAGATAACAGGGAATGAAAAAAAAAGCAGAATGGGAGAGCGACTGTAGGTCGAAGATGTCTCTGATAGAGCCCGCCTTCCGGAAAAAAAAAAAAAAACATGTGAAAGAAAAAACAAAAGGGTAGGGAAAGGGAGAGTGGAAGTCGAGGAGTGGCAGAGCGTGACGAAGAGGGCGTTTATTGTGTAAATATTAAAGTCTACATTTTCAGGAAGTCGCCCAGTTTCGTTTCGTGGCCAGAGCCCTTTGGTAATTCTCTCTGAATTCTACTTTCGTCTCCAGGGTGAATGTTTAGGGGACCCAGTCTGGCTGCGATAGTCCATCCATGGCATCCAACGGATACATAATTTATAGATTTGTGGTACTCTCGCCAGCAAGGGCAGATAACCACAATCCAATGGCCTCTCTAACTGCTGTAGGGGGGGGGGGGGGGGGGGGTATAGGGAGTGGAGATTGGTTGAGGGACTGCCATAAAGGAATGAACGGCAAAAACTGAGTGGAAACATAAATATTGAATGTAGAAAGAAACCTCTGAGCCTACGCGTCAAATAAACTAAGAATTACAATTTCAGACAGGACAGAAGGTTGTTCAATGCATATCACGTTTCTTCTGTTTTAGGGAGAAGTTAAAGTGGAAGGTATGTTAGTGACAGTGTGAACTTTAGAAGAAATGTATGACAAGGTTCGGGGTACCGTCATCACTCTTAAGTAATAATGATAATAACCATAATAAACAGGTAGAACAAGCATCTAAAAACATCTGCTGATGAGGATAATTAGTTTCGAGACTACCAAACATTTGCACATGGACTGAGAATCAAATATACTCAAACTCAATACGTTGTGTCCTAACACAATGCAATAAAAATGTGAGCTCAAAATGGACGTTTAGATTCTTTTCAAATTGAATATGAACAAGATGTTTGACACGCCTTGGGCCAACGCCACAGAAGCTGACTAGAATCTTGTCATCTCCCATTCAACAAACACCTGAACTAAATGAAACTGCGATTAGGAGGTGCCATTTATTTCCATAAATATGTTGTAATGTGAGGTAGGTATCTCAAATCGACAAATTAGTCCTGATGGGCAATTATTTTCGATGACTTTAACAGTGCCTCTAATTACCAAACGTAGTTGCACTGAAGAGTACGATATATTGCAGATTAGTTGTTTAATGAGAATGAGCATCACCAAATAGGGAATATAATACTCAAACTCGAAAATTCAAAACTGTATGACAACACGTGTCCCCTAACATCATAGGCAACTATCTAGCTACTATCTATCTTCTATTTATCTATCTCTCTAATCTATCTATGACGTTCGTAAAATTCTTTGAATCTGTTAGAATATGAGTTGGGAGTGGCAGATGAAATAACGCACAATACATAGAAACATTGTGAAAACATCTCCTAAGCGTAAAATAATAAGAATTACAATTTCAGACAGGACAGAGGGTTCAATGCATATCACTGCGATAAAAAACGGGAGAAGTTAAAGTGTATGTTTAGTGACAGTGTGAACTTTAGAAGAAATGTATGACAAGGTTCGGGGTACCGTCCTTAAATAATAATGATAATAACCATAATAAACAGGTAGAACAAGCATCTAAAAACATCTGCTGATGAGGATAATTAGTTTCGAGACTACCAAACATTTGCACATGGACTGAGAATCAATATACTCAAACTCAATACGTTGTGTCCTAACACAATGCAATAAAAATGTGAGCTCAAAATGGACGTTTAGATTCTTTCAAATTGAATATGAACAAGATGTTTGACACGCCTTGGGCCAACGCTACAGAAGCTGACTAGAATCTTGTCATCTCCCATTCAACAAACACCTGAAACTAAATGAAACTGCGATTAGGAGGTGCCATTTATTTCCATAAATATGTTGTAATGTGCTTAGAGTTATGAAAGTGTTTTCATAACGCCATTTTTCCTGAATATTCTAAAATGATTTCGTTCACATTTCTAATTCTCGTTTAAACTAATCCCTTTATTCCCTGCTGTTTGTAATGATGAAGATATTTTTATCATATTAGGTACCTATCTCAAATCGAAAAATTAGTCCTGCTATGGCAATTATTTTCGTATAACAGCTTCTTGAACAGTGCCCCTAATTTAAAACGTATTTGCACTGAAGAGTACGAGATATCGTAGATTAAGTTTTAATGCATTGGCTGCTAATTTCCTCTTCTGAGCACGAAAAAATAGGGAAATAATATTTCGTCACGTCGAAAACCTCTTCAACTGTATGAAAAAAGTGGGATAATACTATTCAAAAAAAAAAAAAAATTAAAGCATTTATAAAAAAATAGACGTCATCTATCTATCTATCTATCTATCTATCTATCTATCTATCTATATCTATCTATCTATCTATCTATCTTCTATCTATCTATTTTTTCATACTACGGTTCATTAAAACTTTTTCTTTGATATCTGTTCTCAACAAGCACACACAAATTCCTTTTAATGTTCTTCACATTGTTTTGTGACAGACGATTTGTCTTTATTGGGATTGAGTTACGGAGGAGGGGCCGTGACAGGATCTTTTGTCTTTGTCCTGATGTCAGCTCTGTCATCATCTCTCAGGCTGAGCACTCATCTGTCAATGACAACACCATGATCCTAGTGCTTAGAGGCCAGAGGGGCAATTCGGAAAACACAAATTAATTGAAGAATTTTTTTTTTTAAAACCCAATCTCCGTTTCCAGTCAGTTGCACTGAATCATTATTTTCTGGTTTTCCTTTTAATGCTGATGATGTTTCTGAATCATTTCAATTATATGCGGTTTTTTTTTTTTTCAAACAAAATCACATGTAAAGCTATATCTTTTATTGGATATGAACTACATCTGCCTGTCTGTATGTATGTTTATCTATCGATCTCTGCTTCTGTCTGTCTGTCTGTTTGTCTGTCTGTCTGTCTGTCTGTCTGTCTGTCTCTCTCTCTCTCTCTCTCTCTCTCTCTCTCTCTCTCTCTCTCTCTTTTTTTCTCTCTCTCTCTCTCTTTCTCTCTCTCTCTTCCTCGCGCGCGCGCGCGCGCGCGCGCGTGTGTGCGTGTATGGCTGACAGATGTTTTGCTAAGTTAATGCTGATGATGTTTCTGAATCATTTCAATCATATGCATTATTTTTTTTCAAACAAAATCACACGTATAGCAATATCATATATTGGATAAGAACTATGTCTGTCTGTCTGTCTATCTATCTGTCTATCTGTCTGTCTTTGTCTCTGCCTCTGTGCGCGCGCGCGCGCGCGCGCGCATGTGTGTATGTGTGTGTGTGTGTGTGTGTGTGTGTGTGTGTGTGTGTGTGTGTGTGTGTGTGTGTGTGTGTGTGTGTGTGTGCCTGAGAGACGTTTTAGCTATAGATACTATCTGTAATTATTTAGCTTACATATAACCGATTCCGAAAGTCGAAGGTGTAGAGTAGGGGAGCAAGAGGAAAGGGGGACGGGGGTGGGGGGGGGGGTGGGGGGGCAGAATTTGATAGAAAGTAAGGTAAATAATAAGCATTGGCATATTCCATAAAATATATTTCACCAACCCTTTTTGTCGTCGTGTTGCGTTTGCTTCAAGTTTCTCATCTTAATATCCCGAAAGTAGCATTTCATTCACACTACTCATTTCGGTTCTCCATCTCCAGCTACACCCAGATCCACTGTGTCCCAACACCGTAGTCTACAGAGGGTAGTCTTTGTCAAGACGCAATGAGCTAACATACAAAAGAAACTCTCCTTGCTCTCCTCCTCCTCCTCCTCCTCCTCCTCCTCCTCTCCTCCTCGTCCTCGTCCTCGTTCTTTTTCTTTCTTCTTCTTCTTCTTCTTCTTCTTCTTCTTCTCTTCTTCTTCTTCTTCTTGTCTCCCCCCTCCTTCTCCTCCTTAACATCGTGATGAGTCATTGGTGGCATTGCGCTGAAGAACTGGTCACCAGGTTCCTCCAGCTCTAACGGTCGTGTTCCAAGGCTCGATTGTCTTCAGATGGTTTCCCTGTCCAGCCTGCAGTCTGACCAGTTCATTTGCTTTTTCGGTCGTCACCCCCGTCTCGCTCCCTAGACAGTTCCCTGGGAAGAGTGGTGGGGGTGCTTCTTCAGCAACATCAGGGACTCTCGTCAGCTGCAGGTCACCATGTAACCCAGTTACACCTGCTACATGTGGGGCAGTAAATAAAAACAATCCAGACTGGAAACGAATGGTTTTCGCCACGTTTGAATTGCCCACGGCAGAAACATAAAAGAAAAGTTACAATACTCATCGAACGAAAGACATGAACAAATTACAATGCAAGCACGACACGTTTTGGACTTGTTTGCTCAAATTCAGGCCAGAAAAAAACAACAACAACAACAAAAACCATTCAAGACAAAGAAAACAAAGAACGATCAATCACATATCTCCTCCAGTTGTGCGCAGAATGGATGTGGGAGAAACGCTTGTCTGAATACAAGATCTTAGTTTTTAATTACACCACATGCCGCGATTATTCATATTCTCACCATTCATTCTTATTACGACTGATTTTTTTATTTGTAGGTAGTGAGCACTGATGTGGAGTATATTTAATTCCTGTCTGAGTTGAAATAGCTGTGCGTGTGTAGTTCGAGTCGTTAGTTTCTCTCGTAAAATGTCATAAAGATGAAGTCACGACGTTTCTGTTTTGTTGTTGTTGTTGTTGTTGTTGTTGTTTGTTGTTGTTGTTGTTGTTGTTCTTGTTGTTGTTGCTCTTGTTGTTTTTAAAGTTCAAAATCGCGAGCTTTAGTTGATTTTCCAAGGCATACATCATTCACACGATACCAAAGGTTCATTAGATGTTCCAGATGAAATCAATTTTAATTTTATTCAGGACATGTCGGACAAAATAGAATTTTGTCGTGCAGCAATTTACTCCTGTATCTATGTAATTTGAAGCATGGTGTCTGTTCGGGGTAGGAAGTATATCTGTTTGGGGCAGGACGCCTTGTCTCTTTTTACGATGTGTGTTGTCTGCTACCACCGTGCCCACTGTCCATATTCGCTCTCTGTATTGTCTGTTTTGCTATGTGTATTTTCTGCTTTGCTATGTGTGTCTCCTTTTTTTTTGCCCTGGTCTGCAAAGTGTTTGTAGGATGACAGGGAAAACGACCAAGTGCTACTGATATTTGAAAACTCTTTCGCATTTTGAATAAGCTGAGAATATCTTCTTAAAATTCTGTTTGCATTTTCCCTGTGAAAGAATATTGGAAAAGAATATAGAATACTCAGAGTGAACAAATACTCATAAGAGAGAGAGAGAGAGAGAGAGAGAGGAGAGAGAGAGAGAGAGAGAGAGGAGAGAGAGAGAGAGAGAGAGAGAGAGAGAGAGAGAGAGAGAGAGAGAGTTCATAACTAAGTAAGCTCATGAGTCTTAATGACACTGCTTGTGTGCTTTAATTATTTTCAATTGATTGAGAAGGATAATCGTGGAGAGATTCCAGAAAGAAATTTAAAAGGATGAGTGCCAGATATTCTACACATATAACATTTTAAGCAAGATAATTCAGTGCCAAACAATTTATGATCGACCTTTCATGAGTTCAATGGAAACACAGAGAAAACGTTTTATAGCTGCAATATTTTGCGATCGAAAGAAAAATAATATTATTTAATGAAAAATATGAGAAGAAAACGAAAACAGAGGGGATGGGAGGGGGGGTGAGAGAGAGAGAGAGAGAGAGAGAGAGAGAGAGAGAGAGAGAGAGAGAGAGAGAGAGAGATCTTAAAAGTAGTGATAAACATGAAATAAATTCTATAGAAAGCTAGCTTGTACATTTATTCGTCACACCTTGCACATCCCTTTTTCTGCCAGCCACATGAAAATAAGACTATGGCCGACATTTATGGCAAGCGTTGCATGCACTAGTTCTTTTTTTTCTTTTCTTTTCTTTTCTTTTTTTCCCTCTCTTTCTCTACTCCTGCCCACCCACCATGAGGCACACTTGCCTTCCAGTTGCGCTGACTGCAGGGCAGTGCCAGCTTCGTTGTCTTGGGGAGACCCTGATGCCTGCCCCCCATTCATCCTCTGTCGTGCCCCTGCTTTCACTTGTCAATGGCAACGCCACTAGCCTGCTGCTTTGCTTTATGCAGAACAGGAGAAAATCATAAATAATTTGAAGAGTGCTTTCTTCCCCTCCGCCCCCCCCCCCCCCCCCGCCCGCGCCCGCCCCCTTTCACATGCATGTGCGGTTACTTTTCTCTCTTTCCATCGGAATAGCTCAGTTGGTAGAAAGCCGGACTCGTAATCTTGGTGATCCTTGGGTTGCGGGTTCGAATCTCCGCTGGAGCGTTTCGGTATAGGGGGATTTTTCCCTCGGAGTTAACATTGGTTCTGACTCCAGTTCCCAGACAGTCCTTCGAATGAGACTATAAACCGAGGTTCCGTGTGTGAACACAGGCATAATATCTTGCACACACGTAAAATTCCATCACCAATTTTCGGAAGAGAAGGCCAGTTTTGGCCGTTGGGATGGATGACACGTTACACATAGCATGCACCCTGCGTGAGAAATGGAAAGAATGAAGGAAGTAAGGAACTTGAGTGAACGATATTGAACGATATTGACTGGATGACACGGGAAACGACTGAATGAAGCGCCAACTGGCAGCTCTTCAGTCGGCACTACCCAGGTAGGCAGCCCGTTGTGTAAACGAGTGTTGATTGTAAAGCGCTTAGAGCTTGGTCTCTAGCCGAGAATAGGCGCTATACAAGTTTTCATTATTATTATTATTATTGTTATTATTTCTTCTGGCCTGTCCCTTCTGTTTGACTTGAATTGTGTTGTTTTGTCAGAAATCATTAATTTATTAAAGAGATCTTCACAAATCCACTCACGTTACACAATGAACAGCCGCACTGCTTGTCTGTCTGCATTTTTTCTTTAACCTGGGCTGCATTGATAACGAACAAGGACCAAATGCTGAGACAAGGTTGGTACATACTTGAAAGCTGGCTTGAATATCACTTCACATCTTACACATCTTTTTCTCTGCCAGCCACAGGAAAATAACATCATGGCCGACATTCATGTCGAACGTTGCATGCACGAATTCTTGTTCATGCGTGTATCCATACGTGTGTGCGTGAGTGCGTGCATACGCGCAAATGCATGTGTGTATGGGGGGGGGGGGGGGGGGGGGGGGGTGGGGGATGGGGTGGGGGTGGGAGTGTGTGTGTGTGTGTTTGGGGGTGTATGTGTGGGTGTGTGTGTGGGTGTGTGTGGGGTGTGTGGGTGTGTGTGGGTGGTGTGGGGTGTGTGTGTGTGAGAGAGAGAGAGAGAGAGAGAGAGAGAGAGAGAGAGAGAGAGAGAGAGAGAGAGAGAGAGAGAGAGAGAGGCATCAGAAAAAAACCATAAACTGCAAAAGTTTTTTTTTTTTTTGTTTGTTTGTTTGTTTGTTTTAAAGCGAAACTTGAAACAAATACTACGATAAAAACTGGTACATACTTGGCTACACCCCAGTAGAAAAGCTAGCTTGTACATCTCTCCACACCATACACATTCTTCTGTCTACCAGCCACAGGAAAACAACACCGTAGCCGACGTTTATTTTATGCACAGGTTCTTTTGAACGATCACTTTGTGCCCACCACCCCCCATGCAGCCCACTTGTCTTCCAGTGGTGCTGATGACAGGGTAGGGTAGTGGCAGCTTCATTGCCTTGCGGAGACCCTTGTGCCTGCCCCACCATCCTCTCTCACGAGCCTCTGCATTCATTTGTCAATGACAACGTCACTATAACCTGCTGCTTTGCTTTATGCAGAACAGGTTAGAGATCACGGATCATTTGAAGAATGGTTTTCTGCCCTCTTCACGTGCGTGCGAGGTTGCTTTTTTTTTTTTTTTCTTTCCATTTCCTCTGGCGTGTCCCTTCTGTTTGACTTGAACTGTTTGCCAGAAATCATAAACGCTTCAAAATCTTCACAAAACCACTCACGTTACACAAGAAACAGCCGCTCTGCTTGTCTGTCCGCATTTTTTTTGTGTTTTGTTTTATTAACCTGGATTGAATAAAAGTTACTCTGTGTTAGGTTTTCTTATGGGAGCAAAAGTTACCAAACTTGTTTACTGTTTATTGTTTACTGCTCCCTGCCTTATTTCATTTCCAATTTCTTTTTGATGAAATCGAGGTTATTTGTATATGTTTCTGTCCGCTTTCGTGTTTGTTTTTTTGATCTCCCTTGCATCCTTGGGTGGATCCTCAAGCATAGGCTCAAAGATTGTCCCCTCCATTTGATACTATTTGCATAATGCCTTTAGTTTTTCAGCAACTTTTTTCCTCCCCATACTTTCGTTTGGTCTCATTTACTACCCTTCTTTGGCTGCTTTGGGGGGGTGCTATTGGATTCTTTTTTTGCACCCTTGGTTGTGAGAACACCGCGGTGTTACGGACTGTGGTGTGTTTTTTATTTGACGCCAGAAGCACAGAAACGACCAGCTGTCTCTCTGATGAGTTTTGATCAAGCGAACGAAAGACCTCGGAGCAAGCAATACGAACATATTTGCTTTTTAAAAGAGGATTATAATGGTTTGCTTACGTAGTTAGTGAAGAGTTTTCATATTCATATATATATATATTTTCATAATTTGATTTTCCAATTTTTACAGTTTTTTTTCACTCACTCCTCTCCTCATCCTTAAGTCCAGATCTTTGCCAAATCATTACTGTGAAGATAGTTGAGCTTTTTCGC
>JADBJO010007953.1:82500-85000 GCA_016801955.1 Conus betulinus
CGTACATATCAGCGCCATGATGGGGGAAAAGGAGGGAATGTCGTGGAGAGAGAGAGAGAGAGATATCACTTCGTGAGTTACAGATCAGGTCTGAATGAGTGGTTTGAGTTATATTCAGAGAGAGAGAGACAGAGAGAGAGAGAGGTGTTGTGAGTGGTGTGATTGATATTCAGACGGAGTTTGAGTTGAAATCGGGTTATTTTTCTGTTCATTACTCCTGACGTTCTTTGCCGTGGAAACATGGCAGAGATTGCAGAGTCCTACCTAAGCATACGGAGAAAAGAAAAGTTTAGCTACAATGGCTACTCCTTCCGCTTCGATAAGAACAGTACAAAAGATCCAGAATTGTCTTTTTGGCGATGTGACAATGGGTACATGTAAGGCCAGACTGCACCTGAGAGATGGGGCAGTGGTGCAGGAGGAGGTGGGGGAGCACCTGTCCCACGCCCCAAACCAGCCCAAAATCGCGCGGCCGCAATTGCAGTTAGTCGCATGAAAGACCAGGCCCGCAATACAAGAGACAGTACGAGGCAAATACTGGCTGACACGCAGGAAGGCCTTTCAGAAACAACGATTGTGAGTCTCCCTTCCAAGATGTGTTTGGTTCGGACCATCCAGCGGCAGCGGCAAAAAGAACAACAGCACCCACGACTGCCAACCAACCTAGCAGACCTTGGCGACATCCCGCAAGATCTTAAGGTGAAACTTTGATGTGTGTGTCGGTCTGTCTGTCTGCCTATCTGTCTGTCTGTCTGTCTGTCTGTCTGTCTGTCTGTCTGTCTGTCCGTCAGTCTGTCAGTCTGTCTGTCAACTTGTCTACAGAGAAAAATGGGTAAAGAATGCATAGTTTTTGGATAAATCGATCTATTAATCCTGTCTGTGTGTCTGCCTGCCTACCTGTCTGTGTGTCTGCCTGTCTGTTTGTCCGCCTTTTTTCTGTCTGTGTGTCTGCCTGTCTGTTGTTGGTGTCGTTGTCGTCGTCGATGTTGTTGTTGTTGCAGAAAGGCAGAGAATGAAAACATTTTATTTGTGTGTCACAGGTTCTATCTGATGGAACGCCGTTTTTGGCATACGACTCAGGCCCCGGGGCTGACAGGATCCTCCTTTTTGCCCACACCCGGTGGTCTGCAGCTGCTGTGTCAACAAGGAGACTGGTTTGCTGATGGCACCTTTAAGACTGCCCCTGGGATCTTCAGCCAAATCTACACAATTCATGTTTCTTTACTTGGAACAGACAATTCCTGTAGCTTTTGCCCTGCTCCCAAGCAAGTCACGTGCCACGTACAACCGTCTTCTCCAAGCTTTGGAGACACTCCGACCAGGACTTGCACCCACAACATTGATGACAGATTTTGAAAGTGCTGCCATCTCGGCATTCAGGGAAGCTTATCAGGGTTTAGAAGTCACCGGCTGTCATTTTCATTTGGCTCAAAACGTGTGGCGCCACATCCAGGACAGTGGTCTCTCACATGACTACATACACGACGAAAACTTCGCAAAACTGATGCGCATGCTGCCAGGGCTTGGCATATACCTTCCTCCCTTGCACGTTGAACAGGCCTTCGAAACTGTGTTCGATCCTGCATCTCCGGTGTGTATGATGCACGTGGGCAACCAATCTTCGACTATTTTGAGGACACGTATATTGGCAGACCTCGCCGTCGTGGTCCTCGTCATCCGCCGATGTTCTCCATTGACATGTGGAACGTGCACGACCGCGTCCTCACTGATGCTGCCAAGTCCAACAACAGCTGCGAAGGGTGGCATCACGCCTTTCAGAACGTGGTCGGGGCGTGCTACCCCAATCTTTGGAGGCTGATAGAGGCCCTCAAGAAAGAACAGAACAGGCACTAGTCCAGGCGGACGTCACACGTCTACTGGGAGGCCAGGCTCCAGCGCCCAAAAGGCGCAAGTACAAAGACTTACAGAAACGGATAAAGACGATCGTTACACAATACAATGACGGAGGTCGGGGGCTGCTTGAAACAATGGAAGGACTCGCCTTTGCTTTCATGTTCTAGTGTTGACGTCTTCAGAGACAAGCTATTCAGTTCCTTAGCAACTGGACATTACGGGTTTTGTGGAAGAACGTGGGATGATGCATTCAGGTTTTAATTCATACAACGGATGTTATATGACATATCAATAAAAATCGAATTGTTAGAAAAATGAACTTAACTCTGTGTGTGTGTGTGTGTGTGTGTGTGTGTGTGTGTGTGTGTGTGTGTGTGTGTGTGTGTGTGTGTGTGTGTGTGTGTGTGTGTGTGTGTGTGTGTGTGTGTGTGTGTGTGTGTGTGTGTGTGTGTGTGTCTGATACGCTCTATGGAGAAAGAAAGATAAAGAATAATAGATTTTTGTGGGATAAACTCAATCAAGGCTATTAGTCACTCAGTTTTGCAGTTTCGCAGACACTTTACACACACACACACACACACACACACACACACACACACACACACACACACACACACACACACACACACACACACACACTCTCTCT
>JADBJO010007953.1:102500-103582 GCA_016801955.1 Conus betulinus
AAAGATCACAGGCCAATGTGGAAAAGAGGAGAGAGAGAGCTGAATGTTGTGATGCACGAAACAAATGCTTAAACAACAGGCTAAGCGGCACTTTGTGGTATCCCCTTATTCTGACTCTCCGTAAATCGGACAGAACAAAATATCTGTGCCAGCCACTGTAGACGGCTACCATTGTCAACATTTACATGGAACGCTACACGCACAAGGTCTTCTCAACACTCACTTTCTGTCCAGTACCATGCGGCAGACTATTTGAACAGTGAGAGACTCTGGGAGAGAGAGAGAGAGAGAGAGAGAGAGAGAGAGAGAGAGAGAGAGAGAGCCAGACAGACAGACAGACAGACAGACAAGACGGACAGACAGACAGACACAGACAGAGACAGACAGAAAGACAGAAAGACACTCAGACAGAACAGACAACAGACAGAGACAGACAGACAGACAGACAGAGAGACAGACAGACACACATACATACATCAGACAGACAGACACAGACAGACTGACAGACAAACAGACAGACAGACAGACAGGTGAATTACTGCGGAAAGAAGTGGCAGTTTCATTGTCTTGAGGAACCTCTGATGCTATTCCTGTTATCCGTTCAAGACACATCACACATTTGTCAATGACAATGGTGATGTCATACTGCTTTGACATATTTTGGGTAAGCTCGAAAACACAGAGAATTTAAAGCAAACATGTTTATCCTATCCACGGGCACTTGCTGTTTGCCTTTTTTGTTATGTACGTTTTTACTGTCATGTTTCCTACGTTCCTCTCTTTGTGTACGTTTCATAAAACATCGTACAATAAATACCAAAGTTATAACGCAATTGCTCGCATATAAGACACACAGGCACCATAGACACACACACACACACACACACACACACACACACACACACCACACACACACACACACACCACACACACACACACACACACACACAACATGAAGAGAGAGACACGACAGAAATCAGACAGACACAGACAGATAGACAGACAGACAGACAGACAGACAGAGACAGAAATACAGGCAGACAAACAGACAGACCTCTCTCTCTGTCCGTTGGCTCTTCAAT
>JADBJO010007954.1:0-17500 GCA_016801955.1 Conus betulinus
TCTCTTTTTGTTTGTTTTATTTGTTTTTTGTTTGTTCGCGACATACGTTTTTGCCATGCTTTTTTTGAGTTTTGATATTGACATGTCCCTCGGTGTGTGTGCTTTCGCGAGCCTGTACATGGTTACGCGCGCGTACGTGTACTCGTGCGCGTGTGCACACACACGTGTGTGTGTGTCTTTGTGTGTTTGTGTGTGTGTGTGTGTGTGAGAGAGAGGAGAGAGAGAGAGAGAGAATAGTCGATTCATTTAAAGGCTTGGCCCCTAATGAGGGGTGTTTCATTACATACAAACCAATTAAGCAAAATTAGATAACACAAAAAGACGTGCATCTAATTCATATGAGCATATCATTCTGATCATGAAACTTTTCTCTAAGCTTTAAATTCCTTGTATTTAAAAAAAAAAAAAAAGTGAAATCTTTTAACGTCTTGAGCAGAAGATAGACGACATCAACAATACCAATTTCAAAGGATAGTTGCATATATATATAACTTAAATAAATGTTCAGCGAACCGCCCAGAGAAACGTGGACAAACGAGTCACAAGACAAACCACAAACGCGTTTCGACCTCTTAGGTCTTCTTCAGGTGCAACAAACATGAAACAAATAACGAAAATGCACTTAGCTTTCAACGCCTTCTTTCTTGCGCTGAACACAGAAGCGATCAAAGCTAAGTGCATTTTCGTTATTTGTTTCATGTTTGTTGCACCTGAAGAAGACCTAAGAGGTCGAAACGCGTTGTGTTTGTCTTGTGACTCGTTTGTCCACGTTTTTCTCTGGGCGGTTCGCTGACATTTATTTAAGATTTGTTTAGATTTCCGCCTGCTGCGTCGTTTCACTTTGCAACTAGATCGACGTGTAACATTAACAACTAAACTATTGAACTGAAGCAGCATCAAGCAATAGCCTATGGTGTGCTCGTGACGAAAATATTTACAACAATAATACATCGGCGGAATAGCATTATCAACATTGATGCGAAAAAGAGAAAGGAGAAAGCCATAACAATTGCGCCTAATAATTTAGCTCGAACTATACTTGAAAGCAGGGCTGCCAAGAACTATATTAATGTAGTTCCCTTTGCCCCGATTCTTTGCACAGAGGGCTGACCAAACCACTACCATCAGCAGATCTGCATGGACTGGGATGAGCAGCTATTTCTGAGACACTATGTCAACAAGAAAAGGAAACATCCTAAGGTGCGGGCGGAACCCAGAGACGTGCTGTCCTCAACCGCCGAACAAAGCAGCTGGGGAGCCATCCGGTTCCACCCTGGAAGCCTGCGCTGTGTGTTCAAATAAAGTGCAAGCAAGCGCAGGCATTCCATTGACACGTGAGGGGGACATAACTGCTCCCTGGCAGATGCCATTGTGTAATGGCCACTGGATGTGACACGACACAGAACCTCCACGGGAGCGTTCCCATGGGGTACCCGCCCATATTTCAGGACTGCAGAGGCCACCGGCAAGAAACGCCACCCTAAAGCAGCTGCTTGTGCACCCCGTAGCCTCACTCGTTGCTGTTTCCGTTGACAGGGGATGACAGTACAACAACTCCAGACGCGGCCAGGCGTTCGCCATGAGTCTTACGTGCTCTCTGAAGAGAATCCCAAGTCAGTCTTTTTCCCATTGTCAACAGGACTTTCCCTGCGGTCAGTTAGTCTTTCCTCACCGTCACTGGACCTTTCCCCAGAGTCGGCCAGAAGTGGTCACACATTTTAGATGTCCTGTCTACATCGAGAACTAGGTCAGGTTCACATCATGAAAATCACAGGACCTCTTGTAAAATCAAAATCTTTCGAGATTCTGAACGTGGTCAGACCACTTTGCCATTGATAATTAATCAGCGATGAAGTGCATTTCCAACCCTTGATTAAGCTGTGCGAAAGCAAACTCTTATTCAAAGTAAAGACGTAGTTTATTTACCCAGCAGTTCTTTCCTCTAGCATCCAAGTGTGTAGGATATTATAGGCTGTAGAGAGAGAGAGAGATGGGGGAGAACAGAGAGAGAAGGGGGGGGGGGGGGGGGGGGGGGGGGACTCGGAAACTTTTAAATATGAGGTTGGCCCAGAAGTACGAAGCAATAATTTAAAATAGAACATTCTGCGCTGAAGAAAACAAAAAGCTAAACTCCCACCCCTCCCCCCCCCCCCCCCCATGAAAGGTTACTGGGGTGTCAATTATTTGCGTAATTTCAAAGTTTAAAAGCTGAACATTGCAATGTTTGTTAACATTTAACGTCTTCCTGCTAGAACAAATGTGACCTGTTTGTTCGACTGGGTTTCTGCAACATTTGAAGAGAGAGAGAGAGAGAGAGAGAGAGAGAGAGAGAGAGAGAGAGAGTGAGTGAGTGTGTGTGTGTGAGTGTGTGTGTGAGTGTGTGTGTGTGTGTGTGTGTGTGTGTGTGTGTGTGTGTGTTTGTGTGAGAGAGAGAGAGAGGAGAGAGAGAGAGAGAGAGCGAGAGAGAGAGAGAGAGACGAGAGAGAGAATGTGTTTGTGTGAAACCGTACATGGGTTGGTTTTTTCTTTCTACTTCCCGTCAAATTCATCGCAAGAATGACACGGTTATGGATCTTCCTGGAGATTCTTCTTCTTTATGCTGTAACACACTAAGAAACAAGAAACAAAACAAAACAAAACAAAACAAGAAACAAACAAAAAACGACGTACTGTTAAGCTTACTTGCCATCGTACTTTAAGGCAATGACATGCGAATCGAACCAGCCATGTTGTCCCTCTTGTTTTGCGCATGTGCGTGGCATGTAAAATTAAAAATGTGTTAATTCGTTGGATTCTTGCATTCCTCAAAACACAACTGGTGCATCTCCACCAGTCAGGTTCAGTCAACTCGATAGATAGGTTGAGGTCTATGAAATGTGGTGATAGAAGAAGGCTTGGGCTGTTCTCTTGGCTTCACCCCAGGTCATGTTGGTGAACTTGAGTTCTGCCTGTAGAGTTCTTCTCCAGGTGGTGACTGGTCGTCCCCTCTTCCGCTTCCCCTGTGGGTTCCAGTCCAAGGCGTGGCGTGGGATGTGGGCCTGTCCTCTACGCAGGGTGTGTCCAACCCAACCCCACTTCCTCTTCAAAACTTCTATGTACAAGATAACAGGGACAAGCAAATTACAGACAAAACACAACGCGTTTCGACATCTTGAGCCGAATTTCAGAAAATAAGTGATTGCTCGTTCTTCGTTTTCTTTGGTCCGGGTGTTGTTTATTTTGCCCGAGGAAGGTCTAAGAACGCCCGTCTTGCGCCGAATTGGAGGAGATAAGTGATCTGCTCGTTCTACGTTTTCATTGTCTAGAATCTTGTTTATTTAGCCTGAAGAAGACCTAAGAGGTCGAAACGCGTCATGTTTTTGTCGTGTGATTTGTTTGCCCTTCTTATCTGGCGGGTTACCCTTAATTTTCTTAGTTTGTGGTTGTTGTTGTTGTTGTTGTTGTTGTTGTTGTGTTGTTGTTTCTTTCTTTTTTTTCTTCTTCTTCTTTTTCTTTCTCCCGGCCCTGTGAGCCCATCTCCGATCGAAGTGTCGGAGCCCTCCACCTCACTCCTCACTGTCCACCACTCCACAACCCCACCACCCCTGCGTCTCTCTATACCGCCCCCCCCCACCCCCCCCCCCCCCCCCCCCCCCCCCCCCACCTCCCTCTCACCGGCCATATCTGACTTTGGCCGCCATTCAAACGTCGCTGCTTTCATTGTGGATTTTGAAACCTATTTTGGTTTTTTCCTCTTTTTTTTTTTTTCCTCTAAAGTACAAAGTTCTCTTTCTCTCATGAGTCACCTGGGCTTAATTTTTGTCCTGCCTCACAAAAAGACATGATCATACGCCTTTCTTTACTTCTTCGCAATCTTCGTGACATGTGTCACGAATGCCTTTTACGGTTCTTCGTAAGCTCGTGAAGTTTCACAAATGACACCATCTATACTAGCTTCTTTACAGTTTGTTTGTTTGTTTGTTTGTTTTTTACATTTTTTTACTTCTTTACAGTTTATTTTTTTTTCTCTCATGACTTTGTGAGTGAGTTGACTTCAACGCGGTGACCGCCCTGATATGGCCCTTTGCGGTCGGCTGGGCAATAAGCAACATTACCTTACCTTCTCTTACAGGTTTTTTTTTTTTTTTTTTAAACGTATGCACTTCTCTACGGTTATTTTATTTTTTTTTTTTTAGCTTTATTTGCTTCTTTACAGCTTAATTTTTTTTTTCTTCAACGTTAACAGTGATATCTTTCAATGCACCCTAAAAATGCTGTGACGTCATAAGGAACACTATCTGTCACGGTTTTATGACGTTCACTAATATTGTTGTTGTTGTCATCGTACCCTGCCTAAAAGACTCCAGGGATCATCCGAACAGCCGAAGCACTTGAACACTATGGTACAAATTGCTGGGGATGAGAACATTACGTGTGTGACCGTTTTTGATTACCCCGCCACGTGGGCAGCCACGCTCCGACTTCGAGGGATTTTGGAGACTGATAATGTTATGCTAGGAGCTTGTCACAACTGAAGACAATCCCCGCATAACTATGCAGAGCATAAAAACATTTTGATGTAGCCTTGGTGTTTTAGCCTATGTCATTTGGCCTGACACAGCCTTAAGCCAAGGCGAATACTTCAGAAATGATATCTTGATGTTTGATAGAGGACATTATCATCTCACGCTTCTTAACCCTTCAGTCGTGATTTTCCGACACGGCACCACAAAGGAGAAAAACTGCGCAGGTGGTTTCTCTTTATTTGCTTTCAAGGACAGAATATTAAACGCATACCTGCCTACCTACCTCTACCTGTGCCCGTGTGTGTGTGCGTGCGTGTGGGTGTGTGTGTGTGTGTGTGTGTGTGTGTGTGTGTGTGTGCGTGCGTGCGTGCGTGTTGTGGTATGTGTGTGTGTGTGTGTTGTGTGTGTACGCGAGCACGCGCTTTCTTCTCATGTGATCAAACTCATCCGTTTTTTTTTTTTTTCTTTTTTAGCATGGATTTGTTTTATATTTCCCTAAACTAAGCTTCTCTCTTTTTTTTTTCTATACATGTTTTCTTCGAAGCGCACTTGAATATCCGTAGTAACCCCCCTAACTGATTTCTACTATTGATCACATTCTTTGTCATACCAGTCGTTTGTCTTTTCTTATGTCGCGTGACTCTGATCATACACGCAGCTGCGCTGCATTGCAAAAAGAGAGTTCGTGAACAATTCAATGGAAGTATTGACATTAGGTTTTAGAGTTTGGCAGGCATGGTGTAGCAAGCTATCTTCTGTATATCACGTGAATTTATTTCTGCGCAGTGAATGTGAAGGCATGGTATGATCTGCCCATCTTGTAGAAGGGAATGTGAATAAGAACATTAACAAACCAAGACACTTTGTAGCAAACGCCAATACACTTAAATCAGCAAAAATATGTCAGTCTGAGAGAACATAAAGACATTGCATGGTGTGTAAGAGACTGGTTGTAGAAGAAAAAAAAATCAGTAGTGGAAAGTTTTTGTTTTTTGTTTCTGTTTTTTCGCTTTTTGTTGTTGTTGTTGGGTTTTTTTTTTTGTTTTGTTTTGTTTGTTTTGTTTGTTTGTTTTCAGATGAAGGGGACAATCTGAAACACCAAAAATGAAGAAGCGGATTTCGGCCTTCGGGGGGAGAAAAAAAAAAAAAAAAGAAAAAGAAAGAAAAGTAAAAAAAAAAAAAGAGAAAAAAAAAAGAAAAAGAAAGTCACCGCGTTAGATGCTCCATTGATCCGATAACTGATAAAAAAAAAAAAAAAAAAAAAAAAAAAAGGTGAATGTGGTAAACTGAGGAATACTTTTTATGTCACCATACTGCGTAGGCTGACAAACGTAAAGGCTGCAGTGTGTGTTCAATTCTTTTTCCACACCGCCCAGACAGCTCGACTGTTGCTCTGTTGTTGTTATCTAATAATGAAAGGATCTGGCTAACTGTCCATAGCTGAAGCCCTGTACGTGAGAAAAGAGATCACAGCATATAGCGCCGGTTAGTTTCGGGATGACTCAGTGCGTGTGTGTGTGTGTGGTGGGTGGTGGTGGGGAGGGAAGGGGAGGGGGCAAAAAAAAGGGAGAGTGAGAGTGAAGGGGACGGGGTAGGAGAATAAAAGAAGGGCGGAGAGGTGTGTTTGAGTGAGCGTGTGTTCATGTGAAATTTCAGATTTCTGTATTGGTGAATACGATAGGGCTCAAGTGCTGAATGGACAATGAAAAATGTGTGTGTGTGTGTGTGTGTGTAAAGGACCAAATATCATGAACACCCAGCCTGCCTGTCGTACCATGTACCTACTCTGAGGTCCTGGACGATGATCGATAAAACGTTAAGTCCACATCAAAACCAAACAGCACCAAACACACGGTAAACAAACCCAAAGCGCCATTAAGCAACAGCAAACGCGAGGTATCGCAAACAATCTACAATTGATAGAACAAGAAGCAGACGACACTGCTTTTCTTTTTTCTTGTCCTTTTCTTCTTTCTTCTTTTTTTTTCCTTTCTTTTTTTTTTCTGTTTTTATTGAACTATGACGACTGTTTCAGTTCGATGGGCAGTTGGATGGACAGTTGGATGGACAGATGGATTGTTCAGCTTGGGGCGTGGACAGAAAGAAGAGTCCAGAGAACACTAAAATAGGGGGGGAAAAAACACCTTTGGCGTGCTATAGATAATATCGAAAATAAATAATATGTCGTTATAATGGACTCTGGGGATAAGGACGTGAGAGAGAGAGAGAGAGAGAGAGAGAGAGAGAGAGAGAGTCAAGCTACTGTGAAAGCTGTGCAGTCTTTGGGGTCGAAAGACACACGCTACACTTGCACTTCCTGGAGAGTGGGAATGAAGACACATGTACCTCATAATGGGAACACCACAACCCTGGGTGGGGACCACTGTAGTCTTTGTGGACGTGAACCTCTTCATGGCGAAAGTTGGGTCACGTATACACAGTATGAGATGGTTGCCTGCACGGTTTCATTGGGAAATTCGAAAGTTTAGGCTGTATATCCTAGCTCAAGGAAGGTCCACTGAGTGTGTTAGAAATCTATGGAACAAAGCGTGACGATGCTCAGGGGGGAGAACCTGTTTAGGTATTTTCACTGGAAATGAGATCAGCGTGAACTGCGACAATCAAATTCATACAGAAACAGACTAAATAAAAACTCGTTTCCAAAGTGACTTCTCGTAAAAATGAGATTGAGATCTGGCTTTGTCGTGGTGTGTGACATACAGACATCTTGTTTTATATGAATTCCACTGGTCCAGAGCAGTCAAAAAACAAAACAAAACAAAACAAAAAAAACAAACAAAATGCAGACATCAACTTCCCCGGCAAACTTATTATTCCAGTTTTTTTTTTTTTTCTCTTTTTTTTTTTTTTAAATTTTAAATTCTTTTGTTCTTCGCTAGCATGGTTTGGGATAGACCGTCAGATAGTTGTATGTACTACACCTGCTGGCTTGAAATCATTTCAGCGGTGTTTGTCGGACCATGAAGGTAGATAACTGGACGGCAGCTTGGTGATAGATATCAACTGCCGGGTCCGAATCGGCATAAATCGATAAGACGAGGTTTCCCTCTTTCACACACACACACACAAAAACAAACAAACAAACAACAAACAAACAACAAAACACACACACACACATAAAAGATTCTAATATAAACGAAACAAAAATTGCTAATAAGCTGTTCATTTTACCTATTCCAAAATGGGAGCAAGCCAAAAACTACCTTTGATACAAATTATGCAAATGTGTCCAAAAAGGATCCACCTTATATATTGAAAAATGTCATCGATATTCATTTAGAAATACATACAAAAACTATTTGAAAATGTATACGGATGGTTCAGTGCTAGATAATCTAGATACAGGAGCAGCATTTATAATACCTGATTTAAAAGTGGAAAAGTTGTACCATCTTGGTAGACATTTTTCAATATTCAGTGCTGAGCTAGTTGCCATTTTGATGTCTCTACACCACGTCTTGAGTTTTTCTATTAACTCTTGTCAAATTGTAGTATGCACCGATTCTAAATCGGCCCTTAGCGCTATTCAGTCTTCCAATCCAAAAGTACGTGTTGAGATGATAACAGAAATTAATCATGTCATACATCTTCTGTCGGCTAAATGCATTACAGTTACATTTTGCTGGGTACCTTCTCATTGTGGAATTTCAGCAAATGAGAGGGTCGATCAGGCTGCAAGAAAGGCAGCCCGAAATGTCGAAGGATCAATACCACTTGACATTCCTTTAGATTTAAGTGAATGCTATTCTTTAATAAACGAAGCGTCCAGTAAAAATTTCAGAAATGTATTATTAGAGAACTCAGAAATTAACTATTACCACAACTGTATTAAACCCAATTCTGGAAAAAAATCTATTGGCCTCATCAAGACCCGACCTTGCCTCCATACCTAGAGAAATACAAAGCTTAATGCACAGAATGCGTTTGAATTCACTTCGAACAAAATTTAGCAAAAAATGTTACATGTATGTGTGGAGAAAGACTTGGAGTTGAACATCTATTATTCACTGTCCAAGAGCAAAAAAGGTTATTAGCAAAACTGGTGACGATATTTCATCTGATGGATCCGGTTCCCTGACTCTATCTAGAGTATTAAATGACTGGTTTTATCTTTTACACAATTTGCAAAAGTTTGTCACATAGTTCAGTTGGTATTTATCTTTAAATTTGTTTAAATTTTTTTTCTGAGTGGTTAACCGCTCGTCCTTCTACACATTAATTGACCTGTTCGTACTACCTATCCAAATATGATTGACAGTGCTCAAGAACTGACAAAGTGGCCCATTGGACGCTCTCCTTATAGTTTTTTTTATATTGTGTAATTGGATTTTTTGTTCTTCGCTTTAAATTAATGTTTGTTTCCCCGAGATGAGGAGGGGGGGGGGGGGGGGGGGGGGGGGGGTTGCTCATTTTGTTATTATAATTGAATCAACAGGCAGGGGACATGCACATGTTCACACAGACACACGCAGACACACTCACACAGACACATAAACACGCGCATGCGCACGCACACACACACACGCACACACACACGTGCACACACGCACACGCGCATGCGTGCGCGCACACTTACACACACTCACATCGTCTGATATCACTTTTAGTGGAAAGACGTTAAATCGTCTGAAGAAGAAGAAGAAGAAGAAGAAGAAGAAGAACAACAACAACAACAACAACAACACACACACACACACACACACACACACACACACACACACACACACACACAATCGACGCAGCGTCCGATGCCCAACGCTCTGATGAATCCCTGTGTACACACTATACGAGATGACGTCAGCAGATTTCGGAGCCGACAAATACTTCCTGACGGACGGCCGGACTTGGTTCATCTTCTTTTCCTGAGACCAATGATTTTACAGCAGTAAAACCGTTGACATGACGTCCTTGCATAAACACCACAGCCATCAGCCCAAACTCGCGTTAAAACTGAATAGATCCACCAGGGGCGATGGGGCCGGAATAGCCCAGCTGGTGGAGAGCCGGACTCGTGACTCTAGTCATCTGGGGGGGTTACGGTTCGAGTCCTAACGGGCTGTTGGGTATAAAGTGACTTTTTTTCCTTCGGACTTAAGATTGGTTTTGACTCAGTTTCCCTCCTCCTTCAAATTAGGTTCGATGTATTGAACAACATCTTTCGCATACTGAAAGTACAATCGGCAAATTCGAAAGAGAATGCAAGTTTGGCCGTTAGTATGCTAGTTACACCTAGTGCGAAAAATCCGAAAATATGAAGGATAAAGAAAAAAGATAATAAAGCTGAGTGTCTGATAATGACTGAACGATACAGGAAACGACTGAAGAGAGGCAGCTCTTCAGTCGGCTCTACCCCGGTAGGCATCCTAGCGTGCAAACAAGTGCGTGGATTTGTGAATGCTTAGAGCTTTTTTTTTTTTACTTTAACATCAACAATAGTAATGATGATGACGATGATAGTAATAGCAATGATAACAATATAAACACACAGACACACACATAGACACCACATAGACACACACACACACACACACACACACACACACACACACACACACACACACACACACACGCACACACACGCACACACACTCAACACACACACACACACAAACACACACACACACACGCGCGCGCGCGCGCGCGCGCGCGCGCGCGCGCTCAAACACACACACACACACACACACACACACACACACACACACACACACACACACACACACACACACACACACACATTGCCCTGCGTTTATCGTGTTGATCATGTTGATAATTGTGCATCAGGAAGAAACACACGGTTAAGAAATATTATCGGCACGAAGTTGATGATGGCGTCCACATCTGCAAGGATTAACGTTATCCTTGTTGTCCCCCGGGTAGGCGTTGAAACGACCGTCGTGTCACGCAAAGTGTTGGAAAATGGGATGCACTCATAGTGAACATTTTCAGGGGAATGGAAACAGGGTAGCAAAGAAAAGAAAACAACCCACTGTTTTCCATGCGGCGGTGGGGAAGGTGGGGGGGGAGAGGGGGGGGGGGGGTGTCTGCGAGTGTATGAGTGCTGGGTGTGTGTGTGTGTGTGTGTGTGTGTGTGTGTGTGTGTGTGTGTGTGTGTGTGTGTACGCGCGCGCGCGCGCGCGTGCCTACGTGCGTGCCTGCGCACAAGAAAGATGCTGTTGCTATATCTATCTAACGATAGTGTGTGTGCGAGTATGTGTACCGTATCTTACATGTGCTGTCTTATATTTAATATCTAATGTCCTCTGTCTGTCTGTCTGTCTGTCTGTCTGTCTGTCTGTCCTGTCTGTCCTGTCTGTCTGTCTGTCTGTCTCTCTCTCTGTATATATATATATATATGTGTGTGTGTGTGTGTGTGTGTGTGTGTGTGTGTGTGTGTGTGTGTGTGTGTGTGTGTGTGTGTGTGTGTACATGTGTGTTTTGTGGTATCTTACATGAGCTGCACTTACTTTTTATATATAATGTCCTCTTTTTGTGAGTCGTTTTTTTTTTGGGGGGGGGGGGGGGGGGAGAAGGGGAGGGTAAGAGAGGGAAGGGCACAAGAGGGTGAAGATGGGGAGGAGTTAGAGTGAGGGTGGAGGTTGGTCTATCATGTGTCTTAAAAAAAAAAAAAAGGAAGAGATGAAGCACGGTAGATACAGATGTACCACACACGAACGAATGACTATACAAACATGCAAACCGAGATGATAGGTACTTAAGAAACCCAGCCTGCTGGCGTACGTGTTTATACAGGGCAGAACAAGGCTGAAGCAGCAGCCTCGCTCAACGCACACCGTCCACAAGCGCGCAGGTTGGTGTGCTGGCGCGCGTGGGCGGACAGGATACGGGCGGAAAACATGTGTTTGCACTGGCAAAGGTGTGTGACATGCATGTTTTTTTTTTTTTTTTTTTTTTTTTTTTTTTTTTTTTAAGTGGAGGAAGGGGCTGGCTGGTTGAGGAGGAGAGGAAGGAAGAGAGGGAGGGTTGGGCAGGGGTGGGGGTGGGGATTTGGGGTGGGGAGGGGGGGGGGGAGAGAGGGAATGCCTGCCTGCCTGGATGTCGATCGGTCGAATTTCAGGACAGCTGTGCACACAGTTCAACAGTTGTAGTATCAGTGGCTGGGGACTGCTTGGCGCATCTGTGTGTGCAAGGATCTTGTAGTAGTTCTAGGTGGGTGGTTGTGATGTGTTGTGTGTGTGTGTGTGTGTGTGTGTGTGTGTGTGTGTGTGTGTGTGTTTTGCAACTCAGGATGGACATCTTTTTCTTGATTTTTGTTCCTTTTTTTGTTGTTTTTTTTTTTTTTTTTTTTTTTGTTCTGTCTTTGTTTTTGTTTTTACGATGCATTTATTTATTTATTTTGTCAGTCTAAAAAAATTGTCATCTGTTTCATTTCATTTTCTTTATCAGTCTTTCTCTTAACTCCCCTCTAAGCTGTCATTCACATGTGTCCACGCATGTATTGGCCCCACTGAAACGTGTGCATGTTGTGTGTGTGTGTGTGTGTGTGTGTTCTTGCATATTGCAAAGATATACTTATGTATACATGTCCACACCGAAGCATGCGGGCATGAAGCACACTCACGCGAGGATGCGTGCATTGCACATGCACACGCACGCACGAACGCACGCATACTCACACGCGCACACACACAAATGCATGCACGCATGCTCGGTTGCTCACTCTCACGGGAGGGGAGTTTTTTTTTTCTTTCTTTTTCTTTCTCCTATGGTGTTCTGAGAGAGAGAGAGAGAGAGAGAGAGAGAGAGAGAGAGAGAGAGAGAGAGAGAGAGAGAGAGATTTGATTCGATTTTCATTACAGTCAAGCTGTAATTCGTTTTTCTTGTGAAATTTTTCTGATTTCATTATTTCACATATAAATGTTAAATGTTTCCCTGTTCATTTTCCTTTATGACTTTTTTTTTTTGTTTGGGGGAAGGGGTGGTCTACCCTTTGACCGACTCTGGGAAAGACTCAGTGACAGTGAGGAAAGACCCATTGACCGCAGGGGAAATCCTGTTGACAACGGGAAAGACTGCAACCCGGATTCTCTTCAGAGGGCACGTCAGATCTCATGGCGAAAGCTTGGCCGTGTCTGGAGTTGTACTGTCTTCACCTGCCAGTTGAACAGCAACGAGTAAGACTGTGGGATGCACACGGCAGTTCCTTGACGGTGGTGCTTTTCGCCTGTGGGCTCTGCAGTCATGAACTATGGGCTGGTACACCCAAAGGAACGCTCCCCCTGCAGGTTGCTGTCGTGTCACATCCAGTGGCCATCACACAATGGCATCTGCCAGGGAGCAATTATGTCTCTTGACGTCTTCATAAAATGTCTTTTGCATACCTGCGTCCTATGCGAACACGCACAGGCTTCCAAGGGTGGTGCAAGATTGCTCCCATCTTGTTTTGTTCGGCAATTGCGAACAGTCCCGTTTCTAGGTCCAACCCGCACCTGTTGGGGTATCTTTTTCTTCGATTCTACTGTTTTCTCTCTCTCTCTCTCTCTCTCTCTCTCTCTCTCTCTCTCTCTCTCTCTCTCTCTCTCTCTCTCTCTCTCTTTATTTACTGGCTATCGTTCATCATGGAAGTCTGTATGTTCTGTTACTGAAGGACCCATACATGCAGACTTCAATATTTGGGACATTTGATTCAAAGCGTTTGGGGGTTATTTTGGTATTTATGTTTGCTTACTGATACCTTCATTCTGTTGCATTTAGTGCATTTCACAAAAAAGATATTTAGTCTGTCTGTCTTTCTGTCTGCCAGTCTGTCTGTCTCTCTCTGTGTCTCTGTCACTGTCTCTGAATCAGTCTCTGTCTGTCTGTCTGTCTGACACACACACACACACACACACACACACACACACACACACACACACACACACACACACACACACACACGAATGCATGCACACACACACACACACACACACACACACACACACACACACACACACACACACACACACACACGAACAACGACAAAAAAATAAAACAACAACAAAAAAAAAACAGCGAAGGCTTCAGTAATCACAAATCATGGACACTGCAGTGACAAATTTATGAGCTTGAACCTGAACCCCCCCCCCCCCCTCCTCCCCTTCCCCTCTCTCCCATAGAAGAGAACCACCACCCCTGACCGCCCCCACCTTCCACCACCACCACCCCTTTCCCTCAAAGTCGTTCTCAAAACGAGAACGCGAAAGAACAAACATTACAAGGATGACATAAGGAGTGAAGAGACAGAAACAGAAAGAAAACAGTTAGCTCTCTGTTGCCTGTTAAAAATCCTCGAAACAAGGAACTCGACTCCCTTGTCTCTACCCTGGCCATTCTGCAGTAGTCCACTGTGAATACCGTCATCCATGGATGCCCTCACACTGCAATATATATATGGCAATGAGAAAGCTGACCAATTGGCTAAGGAAGAAGGACAGCAGCCCCCAACTGGAGCAGAAAGTCTCCTTTGAAGAAATCAAAAGTATTATCAAGGAAAAGCAACAAAAAAAAAAAAAGAAAGAAAAAAAAAAAAAAAAAAAAAAAAAAAAGAAAGAAGAAGAAGAAGAAGGCTTGAGCAGCACCCGGACTTCAACAAGAAGGATGCATACTACCTGCTGCCCAGATCAGACCAAGTGAACATTGTGAGACTTGAGGACAGGGCACACCAGACTGACACATCACATGTCCACAAAATTCCGCATTGGCGAGTCTTCAGGTTGCCCATGCGGTACAGCCCCAGTGACAGTGGAACACTTCCTGCAGGACTGTCCCACACACGAAAAGCTAAGGGCAGAGACCTGGCCTGCCAACATACCAATGAGGGAAAAGCTTTATGGATCACTGAAGGGCCTCTGCTGTACAGCAGCCTTCGTCAGTGCCTCTGGGATTCCTGTCTGAGTGAACGAAGAAGAAGAAAAGAAGAAGAAGAAGAAGAAGAAGAAGAAGAAGAAGAAGCTCTGTGTGTTGTGACGAGGGATGACATAAAAATCTCATGAGATGGTCTCTGTTTGACTGAGGCTATCCCTTTAGCAACAAGGATGACAGGGGGAAAGCTGGAGGTTAGATGATAAGTATCCGGACGGTAGAGGTGTGTCTGTGACTGACAGCTTCAGACCAAAGATACTTCGCCCTACGGAGGGCGAAGTATCTTTGTTCAGACGGGCTTCTCAACTGAGGAGACTTTTGGATTTATCTGTTCACTGTTGTGCTTGTGAATAGATGGACAAATTAAAAGAAAGAAAGAAAAGAAAGAAATAAAAAAGGCACACACAACTAACCGCGATATTTTTCTGTTGGCCAGTACCATTTTGAACATGAGTGTGGGGGTGGGGGATGGCGGGGGGGGGGGGGGGGGGGGGGGGGGGGGGGGGGGGGGGGGGGGGGGGGGGGGGGGGGGGGGGGTGGGGAGGCGTGAGGGAGTGGGATGGGCGCGGACCCTCTGGTCAGACTGAGGTGCCATTACGCACGTTGAAGGCATTCGCCACTTCCTGTTGATCTCACAGGGTCCCCCCCCCCCTTTCTCTCTCTCCCCCTCCCCTCTCTCTCTCTCTCTCTCTCTCTCTCTCTCTCTCTGCCTGCTGTTCACAGGTTGCCTGACGCTATCTATTCGCCGCTCGTCGCTGCTGATAGTGTCAAAAACTCAAGTTCGAAGCGCACAGGCAAGTACGCATGGTGTTTCTCGCGTGGTGTAAGGCTATGTGCAGACAGTGGGCCACCCTTGTTGAACAGAGGACGACAACAAGCTGGAATGGGTGAGTAACTTCGGCGTGCAGCCCATCCGACTGAACTGTTCTCTATGGAATGCAGTGGCCGGCGCTTGGAAGTGCTTTGTGACCTGTGCAAGCAAACAGGTACTCTGACACAAACAAACAGTGGGAGAGTGAGGTGTGACACTTTACTTGTCCCCTTTGCTTGGTCTGTGGTAAGCAAGTGCTGGAAACCATCCTGGTAGGATGGCCACTTTGTCAGGACGGGGAAAATCGTGATGGTATTGCTTCAGTGCACTAAGCTGATGTATTATTAGTCATGCACACCAAGGTTATCTCTGCACTCATACACGCATATATGCACACTCATGCACCCACCAAACATTCACCTCTCTCTGGGAATGGGATGTCACGCATTCGTTTCTCTCCTAACACGACTGAGCACAAGAAATACAATTTCTATGCTACTTATAATCAAACATGAAAAAATCCAATCACACAAAATGGAATAATCAAAACATAAAAGATCAATACTTCCTAATCCCGGGTTATAATAAAATGGCTTCTTACCTGGCCAGTTTCCACACACACACAACCACACTTTCACACCACACCACAGTTCTTGAACAAGTCTCTTCAAGTTTTCTTCAGCACTGGATGATGGTGACGCCCTTGGTTGACTGGCTCCAGGTATCCTCTCCTCACCCCCACCTCTGGGTCCAAACTCAGTTTGTCTCTCTCCTCACCCACCTCTGGGTTCAAACTCAAGTTTTGTCTCTCCTCACCCACCTCTGGGTTCAAAACTCAAGTTTGTCTCTCTTCACCCACCTCTGGGTTCAAACTCAGTTTGTCTCTCCTCACCCCACCTCTGGGCTTCAAACTCCGTCTTTTCTTTTTCAGCTTGTCTTTTACCCTAAGACCTTGCTGTCACTTCTGTGTCCCAGACCGCATCATCCCATGTCGCCGCGTTTCTACACACACTTCACCAGGCTTGATGCCATTTGATAAAGTCATCAGGTCCCTCTGAGGCTGGGCTGATCCGTCACCAATCAACGACAGCGACTGTCTGGTTGTTGTTGTTGCTGCTGCTGCTGTTGTTGTTGTTGACCAGTATGTTGACGTTTATAGAAACCAAGGCTCGGCATGTCTGACATTCTATGGCCCTTGACACCCTTCTCTCTTGGTGACCTCCGTTTCCATTTTTCCTCACCACGTCTATGCCCCTGGTCAGTTTGTATCGAGGTCATTGTCCTCGGCAAATTCATGGGGACTGTCGTCGGACGGACTTGGTGACGCCCTCCGGAGAGGAACCGCGCTCACTCACGTTGACATCGCTTCTATACAATTTTTTTTTTCGTCTGTCCCATCTTCTGTGCTAGCTCAGTAGCATTGCACCCACTGCCGCTCATTCTGACACCTCGTCCACAGCCACAGCCCGGTCAGTCCTACCGCAGCCCCAGCACCAGCAATCCATAGGGAGCAGTCAATGTCAAGTCGTCAGGAGGCAACCCACCGGAGGAGACTCTGCACTGCTGCCGATTCACTTCGGTGGTGTTCAGTGGCGCCTGTTCTGATCTAACATATGCAGGACACCACCTACTAAGCCCCCCCCCTACCGACGACAATAATTGCTTAGTTGCGGAGCTGGCGTGAGTGAGCTCTCCCTCCGGAGGTCGCCACCACTTCCGTCCAACGACAGCCTCCATGGACTTGCCGATACTGGTGACCCCGACGGAACCAAACCAAGGCCACAGGCATGAAGAGGACTCGAAACTGAGGTCACCATGAGAACAGAGCACAAAGGGCCACAGTATTTGAGACTTTTTTTGTTTTGTTTTTTGAATGCTGATCAATGAGGATGAGGATGATAAAGATGATGCTACGGATTTCCATTTGGTCTGAGACTGCATGACAGGGCTGTACTTTATGCTTCCTTCCATGATATATCCCGTCGTCAGCCAGGCGCAAGAGATACAGACACCTGCAGTGTTGATCAGGAAATTTGAGCAACACTCTCAGAGACGCATCCATTAAGTGGATGAAACTCGACTGTGTGGTCCCAGTCTTCCCAACTGAGCCCGTAGCAAACTCAACTCTGGGTAGGAGCCGGTCGGAGTAGAAAAATCCCACATGACTCTGATGGACATCGAACCCACGACCTCCCAGCCGGGAGTCCGCGACGCTAACCACTTCGCCACTGCGGCTGGTGCTACTATACAATTACTCTGGTCAGTAAGAGGGGTGGGGGTGGGGGGGTGGTTGAAGATGGTGTCC
>JADBJO010007954.1:25000-52500 GCA_016801955.1 Conus betulinus
AGAGTTCCAACTGGATCTCTGGCCTAGGAGGAACAAAGGTGAACTTCATTAGACTTTGATGTCCCAGGTGCCTTAGTGCAGATGTCCAATAGCGATGTGGACAAGAGCTTCAGTTCCAGTTTCATCAAGGAGGCGTCACTGCGTGCGGATATGTCCATTATACGCTACACCAAATCCGCTAAGTTTTGAGACCACACTGCACATGATTTTAAGCTGATGGATAAATGAATTAACAGTTAAGATGAGAGAATTGAAGAAGAGGGTCCCGCGGCCACGACTAAGCAGCAGATGCTGACCTACGCATTAGCCCCATGCGCTGGTCAGACCTTGAGTGCCTACCCAACACTAGTTGTGTCTTTTTTATGTATGTGTGTGTAGTGTATGTACACATGTGTTTGTAGTGGGTAAGACAAGGCATCTGCCTAAAAAAAAAAAAAAAAAAAAAAAAGAAAAAACACGCCCAACAAACTCCTATTCATGCAGAAGATGCTGGTTCAAACTCAGGCAGCGCCAGGAAAATTCTGGTAGCAGAAGGTCATCTAGGATTCATGACCTGGATACAGCCGGCCCCCTTAGAGTGTAAGGAGTTCTAGACCGCAATATTCTGTCTGAGGGGGGGGGGGGGGGGGGGGGGGGGGGGGCTGGAGGGGGGGGGAAGGGGTGTGTTCTCCTCTGAAGACCTTCTGCTGTCCAGCTCTCTCAAAAGTTTCTCCTCACAATCCAGTGTTGTGGATGAAGTCGGCTGTCAGCCTTAGCGACGTCACCGATCCGCAAGGCTTCCCTCCCTTTTCCGCTGGACTGGACCACACTTCCTGTTGTGGGGATGTGGAAGACACAAACAGGCCTGGAGAAACGTGGGCTGGCGTCGCGGTGGACCAGTGCCTCGTGGGCGCTCATCCATATGACTGATTCTAAGGAGAAAAAAATTTTTTTTTCTTACTTCAATTCATGTTGAGAGTTGACTTCAGCGAGGTGACAGCCCTGATTATGGCCCTTTGCGGTCGGTTGGGCTTTAACGGTCAGAAACTGAAAACTGAATTGAAGAGATGATATTTTTCAAACAAAAAGGGGTGTGTGGGTTTGTGGCAGAGAGAGAGAGAGAGAGAGAGAGAGAGAGAGAGAGAGAGAGAGAGAGAGAGGGGAGGGCTTTTCACCTTCAAATTTTTGTGAAAGCAGGGGGGGGGGGGGGGGGGGGGGGGGGCGGCGAGTGCATTTAAGAGCGAGGAGGGAGGGTGAGAGACGCTCCATCACATGCAGTATCACTCCCCCCCCTCCCTCCTTCCCATTCTTTCTTTGAATGTTTGAATCCAACTGAAACGAAGTACACCAGAATGCCACTCGGAAAGACATTGCAACAATGTCGTGACTCAAAGCTACATCCTTTCTCTCTCTGCCCTCGACACCCTCTCCCTCCCCCACCCTCCCCCCCCCCACCCCCCCACCTCCGTCCTTTGTCTCCCTTTTTATTTCCTACTGGTTATTCGGCGTTTCTTTGGCTTCAGTTATCAGGGACAGGAGGACTGGTTAGGAGTAACGGGGGAGAGGGGGTGGGGCGGCAGATGGTAGTCGGCCCACACCAGTCCTCCCATACCGCTCCCCCGCCCCCCCCCCCCCCCCCCCCCCCCCCCCCCCGCCTCCCCCAATCTCCTGGCTGGACCCGCCATCTGATAAAGTTGGTGGGGATAGCTACTACAAGTCATCGGTAGTGTGCCGGCGACTTTCCAGGTAGGGATTTTCCAGGTAGGGATTTTCCCAGGTAGGGAAAGTACAGTTTCAGGCACCGGATGTACAGTGACTGCAGTCGGAAATTAAAATAAAATAATGATAATAATGTGGAATTTCGGAGCCGTCAAATAAACGCAACAAACACCGCTGAAAGTAACGTGCCTCCTTTTGGTCTTTTAGCCACACAGGACGTAAAAACAAACAAACAAACAAACACACACACACACACACATACACAAAGATTTTAATCCTGTGACCCCTTTTGGGGCATGGAGGACACACACACACACACACACACACACATAACCACTACCAATCAACAACGAAGATATGCTAGACTTGCTTTTGATCTGCTTTCACCCCTTTCGTTTACCTTTACTTGGCTTTTCTCCCCACTGTACTCTCAGTCCATCTTCATTGTTAGATTTTTTTTTTGTCACTTGCCCTGCTTGTCAAAAGACCAATCGGTCGAGTCGCGTTAGACTAGTAGGTGTTAGTGTTTGAAGACAGCCAAGCATTTTCGTAATAAAACGGCGAGTGCTCCCGAGAAAACTTCACCAAGCCTATTTTAAAAGGAGGGGTATGATATTAGCTCCGCCAGACAATACAGATCGCAGGACAAAACACAATGCATTTCGACCTCTCGGGTCTTCTTCAGGCAAGAACAAACAACATTTAGGGCAATGAAAACGAAGAGCGAGCAACCTTTCTCGTATTCGGCGCAAAATGGGTGTTGGATGAAAGTGAGGCCGTTGAGCCCAGCTTAGTCAGTGAGATGACATCGCACTCGCATTGTGTGTGTGTGTGTGTGTGTGTGTTCCACGTTTGCACACCTTTCCATCTGCAGGAGACCCTTACATTACCATGTTAACCGACCCACAGCTAATCCGGCCTCAGCCTCTCTGTATCAAGCGTGGCTCAATATTGGAACAGGACCAATACGAGCCCCCCCCCCCCCCCCCCCCCCCCCCCCCCCCCCCCCCCCCCCCCCCCCCCCCCCCCCCCCCCCCCAACTCGATCTCCTGCGTGGGATCTCCCGTAGTATAGATCTACGTCTGCGGTTTAGACTTCTTTTGGTGATGAGTTAGTAATTCTTATCTCCTCCACCCCCTCTCTCTTTTTTCCCTGGACAGATCGAGAGGTGTGTGTGTGTGTGTGTGTGTGTGTGTGTGTGTGCACGCGCGCGCGCGCGTGTGTGTGAGTAAAATTGCCACGGTGTGTGTGAAAAAAAAAAAAAAAAAAAAAAAAAAGCAAAAATCTCACTCTGCGTTCTCATTAGTGTGTTCGCCTCTGATGGCTTCACGTTGCTTTCTGTATTTCATCCTCTCCCTCTCCCCACCCACTCTCTTCTTTACGTCTGTCCCTTTTCCCTCAAGAATAATACAACAACAACAAAAACAATCTTTGCGAAACTGCTCTTTTGCGCGCGTCCCATCTCCTCGCACACCAACCTTGAGCACGTTTACTTCTTTCGCCGTGCCTTTCCGTCCCTCCCCCTCCCAATCCAAACTTCGCCCTCCCTCCCGACCACTGACCACCCCCTCAGTCGACTCGGAGACGACTCCGTCTCTCTCTCTCTCTCTCTCTCTCTCTCCCCCCCCCCCCCCCTCCGCCCCTCTCCCTCCGTGTCTGGCAAATAAAACCCCGACGCGCGGTGACGTCACAGTCGCTGCAGCGTTGCGCACAGAGGCGCAGGCGAGCACGCATGCAGACAGCAGTTTTACGAGGGCCGTGGTGCAGCGTTGAACAGTTCACAAACACGAATGCACATCCAGAAAGTGTGGACAAGATAGCGTGAGAGAGCAGACGATGAATCGAGGAATTCTACGTGTACGTCTTTTACTCGTCGTCGCTGTGGTGTCGGGCAGTCTGTACGCTCAAGGTAAGGCGTGTGAGTGTGACCTTGTACCCCGTCTGGACGATGAGTTAAAAAAAAAAAAAACACCACACACACACACACACACACACACAAAAGTGGCTGGGACTTCTCGAACCTCGAGTGGCGTCGAGATCGTCTGCTTGGGTGTGCAGTCGTGACCTAAATGAAGTAACTTGTGCATCTAAGATGGCGCAAGCCCCCCACGTTGGGAATAGGGTTAGGCCTATCGGCTGGGATTGGGGCATTGTAATGGGACCTTTCGAACGCGCACAACTGTCGTGTTATGCAATATCAATTCCAAGCCTCCCGCTTATCGTCTGTTGATGAATTGGTGCACGACCAGCCGCGATACAGACATCGATTTAAACCGCTGAAACAACCCCAGGGCGGGGGGACGAGTCTTGTTGAAGTTTTCTCAGAAGGTTCTCGTGTGTCGAAATAATTTCGAGTCAGGGTGAATTTGTGCTTTATGGAGTAATTTGATTGATTGATTATTAAGTATAAAAAGAGAAAGATGCCCACCGTGGGATTTGGAGTTGCCGTGCCTGACTGTAATTTCTCGGTCCAGGGAACAAAGTAACAACAGCTTACAGTGACTTGGGTCTAGTGTGTTTATACACTGTGTGTGTGTGTGTGTGTGTGTGTGTGTGTGTGATGCTGAATGACTTGAGCTGACAGTTACATATGAGTTAAAGGTGTAAACTGATCATTAATCAATCTACATGGTTTTTAATTTGAGCAAAAAAAAAAAAAAAAAAAAATCTGGACAGCTGCAAGGCACTGTTTGATGTATGTAAATTTAAATAAACATTGTTTTCATTCATGGATAATAATGCATTCACAAACATGAAACCATACTTGTAGAAGTTATGTGGACTATTCAAAGTGACAAACACACATGATGCGCGCGCACGCACACGCGTGCGCACACACACACACACACACACAGAGTATACACACTTGTGTACAGGCACATGCCTACACATTCTGATTCTTGCATGTATCTGTTGTTAGCACAATTGCATTTAAGCTTTGACAGCCATTATGCACTCAATACGTAGTGTATTCAAATGTCACTCATACTGTATAAACACATTTGTACACACACACACACACACACACTGCACATGCACACACACGCACATGCACACACGCACATGCACATGCACACACACACACATGCACACACACACACACACACACACACACACACACACACACACACACACTGCACAGGCATGCACACACATTCACACAAGCATGTTATTGGTATATCATACATGAATCAAGACATTCATACACACTTGCTTACATTGCATGTGCAGACATGCAGAAGCACATGCTTAAGACACACAGTGTAACACACGCATAACACACACACACACACACACACACACACACACACACACACACACACACACACACATACTCATGCTAATGCATGTACATTTGCACATGAACACACTCGAAAGATTTTTGGTAATATAACATTTGGTCTCAAAGGAAATCAAATGAAAAGAAGTGAATTGCACATTCATTTCAGTTTGAGGTACACATACACACCTGTGCTGAAGTGCATGCTCAATTTGCCGGTCTTATTATATTAGCAGATCACAGTACATATACTCCCAGTCTCAGTGACAGGTGCTGCAGTTTCTAGAGTTATCATTTTAAGGGGGGTGGGGGGGGGGGGGGGGGAGGGAAGGGGGGGAGGAAGAGAGTAAAAAAAGAAAACCCTCTGCAAGTATTTCATCAATTAATGATTCATTCACATTTGTCATAGAGTCTTTTTAACTTTTTCACAGCACCCCGCAAGAATGATCAGGGCACCCGACTTACCACTCGGTGACATGGGGCGAAAATACTCGCAGCAAGTGATCTGTCACTCAGGACATGTGTGGCGAGAATGACAGCTACGGTCTTCTAAAAATGAATATCTCCGAATTTCCCTGAGAAGTTTTAGCCAGTGGTGTCAGCGTACAGATACAGTCCTACCTACGTCATATCCTTTCAGTTAGCAAGCTACTAACAATGGAGGTCATTGTTAATTTGAAGAGAAAGCAGCCAACCCGTTGGCGCCTTGAAGCACTGAATCAGTGCCCAGGACTACTTTTTTGAAGTCAGTTTCAACTGAATCAAAAACAACAAAAATAAATATTTTGACTTTTTAAATATTTATCGTCAAGAAGGTGAAAGGTAGCTCTATTTCACTGTACAGAAATATAAAGTCACTGTTGGATTTAGGCTTTTAAGGAAAATTAATTAAAAGTGGTCAAAATCGGGTGTCCTGAGGGAATTTCAGTGCTGTGACTGCAGTGGTAACTGGGCACATAGAGCAGGAGGATGAGGGTCTGTGTTGATTGTGTTAAGTTATGGAACAGTTATTGCCAGTTATCCAATGTGCGGTCATGTGTAGCGGTACAGAACAAATTGGAGAAGGCACTATAGTACAAGATGCTCATTTTATGCTGCGCTTTGTTAGCAGCGTGAAGTATTGAAGTTTTGCGTGAGGGCGCTCTCTTACTAGGTAGGAAGAAGAAATGAAAGAGCGGGTTCCTTAGGTTTTGTCTTGTTTTTGGTCCCCACTGCCCTGATGCATAAGGGCTTTTGATGACCCATGCTGTTCTCAGAATTTGAAAAATTGAAGAAGTCCACTGATTGAGCTTCTTTCTGACAAGCGTTTCTCACCAGTTGGAAGAAGCTAGGATGAGAAGTAAATTTATCAATTACCTCCATCGTACCCCTGTTCTCACTTTCCCCACCAAAAAGAAAAACAAAAAACCCAACAAACACTTTAAATAGAACCTTGTACTTTTTTTGTTTAATTCAGTCGTTTATTGTTCTGGAGACCGAGATACCACATGCACAAACCTATACGCACACACACACACACACACACACATGCGCGCACACGCACGCATGCACACACGTACGCACGCACGCATGCATGCATTCACTCACGCACGCATGCATGCACAAAACACACGCACACACACAAACCCACACGCACACACAAAACCACACGCACACACACAACGCGCGCGCGCGCGCGCGCACGCACACACACACACACACACACACACACACACACACACACACACACACACACACACACACATAAAACAAAAATCAGGACCAAAACTTGTATTCATTTATTCATTTTGTTAAATTGTTGTCTCCCCCTGCGCAGGGGAATGGGCTTTGCCGTTGTTGTTGTTTTGTTTGTGTAAAAGGAGGAGTAGTCAAACTGGCACCAAGTCTGGCACAGTTTGACATCCCCTCCCATCCCCACAGACACTCCATCAAGCACAAAAACTCAAGACTGTAGTCCCTGCCATCTCCACCAGATGTAAATGTGTGTACACAAACGCACAAGAAAACATGCAAATGCACACATGCAAGTGCGCACACATGCACTCATGCAGGCATGCACTCATGCATGCGAACACACACACATACGCAAGCGCGTGCGGGCGCACACACACACACACACACTCACACACACACACACACACACACATGCACTCTTGTATGAGACAAAAGCACGTCTGGAAGGCAAAAAAATCGGATATATGAAAATGGAACACAGTGTATGAACAGCTACTCAACAAAGAAATGTTTTCAGATTTGGTTTTACACGTAAGAGTGAAGGACTGCGACGGTGTGCCAGGTTTGAACAGCTTGAAGACTTGAATGCCCTTCAAGTGTGTTTCTGTCTCTATATCCCATCCTCCCTCTCTGCTCTTTTCCCTCCTTCCCCCACACCTCTGTTCCACTCCCTCGCCTCTTCCCTTTCCCCCGTGGATTTGCTGTATTAATTCAGCCACAGAGAGAGAGAGAGAGAGAGAGAGAGAATGTAGGTGAGAGAGAGAGAGAGAGAGAGAGAGAGAGAATGTAGGTGATACAATGCACACGATATACAATAGAGATCACTTGCTCACACCTACCCATCCACCCCCACACACATGCATGCACGCTCGCATGCACGCACACATACACACACATACACACACATGAGAGAGAGAGAAGGAGAGAGTCAGTGATGCGATATATACTTTAGTGTGTGTATGGTTTTATTTGAACAAAGAAGCCGCCTGGTTAAGCGCTTCGTTTGTGGATGAGATTAGTAGGCGTTTTCAGTCTGCGATCAACACCTCCCTCCCCTCCCTCCCCCCCACCTCCTGCCTCACCACCCACCCACCACCCACCCAGTATCCACATAGGCCTGCATTTCTGCCTAGTGCTTTCTCCACCTGATGGACCAGTTGAGTGGGCTCCCATCGGGTTACGTTTCCTTTCATTTGAATATGCAGACGGTGAGAAAACATGGGCATTTAAGTGCTGCTCAGAATTCCTGCCACCTCCACCTACTTCCCCCCCCCCCCCCCCCCCCCATCCCCCACCACCACTTCCCACACATGCACGCACAAAAGTAGATTAAAATTCTGGTCTGCACTTTGTCATCAGTCAGGACTGCGATGGGGGGGGGGGGGGGGGGGGGGGGGGGGGGGGGGGGGTTAATAGGTACTGACTTTGAGGTTAGTGTAGGGACTGACTCCATGGGGACTGGTGCTGAGAGCTAGGTGCTGCTTAAGTGTGGGTGAACACCGGTTGGAGAAAACTGATGTTCACATTAGTGATGAGCAGTGTGTGTGTGGACTTTGTCAGGATATCACTGACAATAGGGAAAGGGTATATTTAATAAAAAAAAAAAAAAAAAAAAACAAAAAAAAAAACATAACAAGAAAAAAAAGCTCTGTTCTTGACTTTAGAAACCTGACCGCAGGAACAAGTGGTTCTCTGATAGAGCTGACATCCACATGATGATTCCAGTTCTTGCTGTAGATTCTGTCAGATGATATCCAAGTTGCATGGCTGGTCAACAGGTCACACAGGCATTTGGAGTCGTCTGGCGCAAACCTGAGAAGGGCATTGAATGTTGAACCCAGTGTTTTCTTCTGGTCCTCTGTTAATGAATTGTTTATACATGTGATCTCAGCTTCTTTTGCTTTTTTTTTGTTTATTAAAAAAAAAAAATTTCTTTATTTCTTATATTTTTTTTTTTTTAGCCATGTTTGTGTCGGAGAATCTGTTCTGTTCCAAAAACTGATTCAGAAGAAAAAGAAAAAGAAGAAAAAGAAACACCCGAAGGTGCTGGGGAGGACCCAGAGAAGCACTGTCTTGACCTGCCTTTAGAGCAGTCCTGTACCACCCTTGGAGGCCTGCGCTGTGTTGATGATGGGTACAGGCATGCGCAGGACACTCCAAAGATGTATTACAGATACCTTTTACTTCTTGCACAGAAATTTTTGCATTTTCTTCCTGCAGTCTTTTCAGTTTATTCATTGTGATCATGATGGTCTTGGGGGCCGAATAGGTCAGTTGGTAGGGCACCGGATTCGTGATCCTGGGGTTGTGGGTTCGAATTTCGATACAGGGGGATTTTTCCCTCGGAGTTACATTGGTTCTGACTCCATTACCTGTACACTGATACAGTCCTTCGAATGAGACCATAAACCGAGGGTTCCGTGTGTGAACGCATGCACATCTTGCACACGTAAAATCCCATCATCACCAACTTTCAGAAGAGAAGGCCAGTTTGGCCGTGTGGTATGGATGACACGTTACACATAGCATGCACCTTCCCTGAAGATGGAGTATGGCTGCCTTAATGGCAGGATAAAAAACAGTCATACACACAAAACTCCACTGCCTGTCTATACAGGCAGTGCCTGCCAGAGTATCAGCCTGCGTATGCAGAAAGAAAGAAAGAAAGAAAATCGTGATGGTCTCCTTTACTTATAACAATATAAGCCTCTTCAAGCTCAGTCCTCTGAGCTTTAAAATGCATAGTTCACCCCCAGATTGCGCAGTGTGACACGTAAGTGCCTCTATGAATTGTTACCCAATCAACATGAATTTTCAACATTTCATCCTGGTTTTTAATCTGGTAAAGATGTTGAATTGAATTTGTTTCTTTGTCGGTCACTTTTGACCAAAGATCCAGAATAACATGGAGATTCAGAGATCATGGGAAATTCTCTGGATTACATGGATAAGAGTTAGCCAGACATGAAAGCTGTTTTGATGACGGATAATTCCAAGGGTAACAGATAAGCAACACATGCTTTTTTTCATCCGGCCCTTGCCCCGTTAAGGGACTAAGTATGACTAGCGACTAAGACTTACAAAACATTTAACAAAACACATATCTTCATAACATTAAAAAGTTCATCCATTATAGGTAAGGCGTAGATGACATAGAGAGAGAGAGAAGAGAGAGAGAGAGAGAAAAGAGAGAGAGAGATAGAGAGAGGAGTAGAGAGAGAGAAAGGAGAGAGAGAGAGAGAGAGAGAGAGAGAGAAACGATTGAAACAACAAACAAGAGTAAAGATTACAAAGAAGAAAGGAGTCAACACACACAGAGATATAGAAGAAGTGATCCTCTTATCGAAGGGAGAGAGAGAGAGAGAGAGAGAGAGAGAGAGAGAGAGAGAGAGAGAGAGAGAGAGAGAGAGGAGGGGAGAGAGAGAGAGAGAGAGAGAGAGAGAGAGAGTTGCATTCCTTTTGTAGAAAAAATAATAAATAAATTAAATAAAAAATAATAAAAAAAAGAAAAAAATAATAATAATAATTATAACATACAACAAACTGCTAAGGATAATAATTAGACAACTACAATGCATCAATAATAACAACATTTTTATGTGGTTATAAGGCAAAACGAGAACGAACGGTACTACAATCAGTTATCAGTAAGCAGCAATCAGAGGAGCAGAAAGGGGTCACACTTTTCCCATCAAAATGGCGCAGCTGCTTTATCATATGTGCTAAATATTCTTCACACTCATGGTGGTGGCCTTGAGAAGCGACAGAACGCAGTGACAGCCCTGCTGATATGGCCCTTTGCGGTCGGCTGGGCTATTATAAGCAACATTACCTTACCTGGTCTGGCCTGTGTTTGTATTGTTTGTCAAGTCACTTGTTGCAAATGGTCAGCATTGTGGTGCTTGACAGACATGCACACAGCTGGAAGTAAACATGTCCATGATGGATAAAAATCTGCCGTGACGGAACATTTTCAGTAGAACTGTCCTTGTTACGGCAGGATCAATCCAGAAATGACCAGAACTCCTTGCATCAGTCTGTGGACACGTGTGCAGAAGTGTTCATTACTGGTGATGTTGATTTGAAAATGTCTGTGTTAACCACTGAAGTCTGTCACGGTTGAGGGAAAATCCTTGGCATGTGTTTCAAAGCTGCCTCAGGCCAGCAGCTGCATCCCCATGTCTGTCACATGGGTCTGTTAGTGATTTTCCATCACGTATTGACCCACGGCCCACTGTGAATGAACCTTCCCCCTTATGCCAAGCTGAAACCAATGAAAGAGTGGTGCTAGTTATTTTTGGCAATTCCTGTGCTTAAAGATGAGGTGAAATTAAAAAAGAAAAAAAATGGTTTGAAGAGTTTATCAGCGACATTTTTGAATGCTAAAGGGTTAAGGGAGGAACCGACGCATTTCATCTTATGTGTTTTTATGTATGCTCTAGCATTTGGAGCTGGCTTCATCTGGTGAATCATATCATTCCCCTCATTGCATGCTCGGCCATCTTTTCGTTCACCCTTTCTGCGTGGACATGCCCTGCAAATGTCAGTGCAAATGCTGACAACTGCTGGAATTGAAAGAAACAAAAGAAAGCTGGTCTGATTCTAGGATGATTGCGAGGCTGTTGATAAAACCAGTTTACTATGGTAATTCTCAGTGACAGCTGAACTGAATGTTGGGCGAGGAAAAGCTCCAATTCCAGAGAGAGAGAGAGAGAAAGAGAGTCGGCTCTGACTGAGATGAACGTCTTAGGCTGCTTGTATTTCTTGTACACTTCCATTCCTGAGTAGTCTTACCTTTGCTGTGTGCCACTCTCTAGCTTCCCGCTTACATCCATCTCTCTTTCCCTCTGATGTTTTCCAGTATGAGCAAGTGAGTTGGAAACTGTGCTCACACTAAAAATAAGCAGCATTGAGCCATTGGATCTGTACAGTTTTTTTTTTTTTTTGTTGGTAGTGTTTTTTTTGTTGTTGGTTTTTTTGAGCGTTGTGAGACAGAGGGCAGGGCACTCCAGACTGAGACATCACATGCTCACCAAAATTCTGCATTGGCGAGTCTTCAGGTGCCCCTGTGGTACAGCCCCAGTGACAGTGGAGCACTTGCTGCAGGACTGTCCCTCATGCAAAAAAGCTCAGAGCAGAGGACCTGGCCTGCCAACACACCCAACACACCGTGAGGGGAAAGCTTAATGGATCACTGGAGGGTCTCCACCATACAGCAGCCTTGGTCAGTGCCTCTGGGGTTCCTGAGTGAATGAAGAAGAAAGAAGGAGTTTTTTTTTTTTTTTTTGTTTGCTGACCCATTGTCTGTGCCATCTCAGTGGCATTGCACACATGCCGCTCATTTATACACAGGTTTGTGGTCCAGTCTTTCCACCCAGTAGCACAGTGTGGTTTGACTAATTCATCCTAATTCATTATAATGTGGAGAGTGTCAAGTGCATGAGGGGAAGAGAGAGAGAATGGGTGAGAGCGAATAAGAGGGAGACAGAGAGAGAGAGTGATAGTGTGTGTGTGTGTGTGTGTGTGTGTGGAGAATGGGTGAGAGTGAATAAGAGGGAGACAGAGAGAGAGAGTGATAGTGTGTGTGTGTATGTGAATAAGTGGTGTGTGTGTGGAGAATGGGAGAGAGTGAATAAGAGGGAGACAGAGAGAGAGAGAGAGTGATAATGTGTGTGTGTGTGTGTGTGTGTGTGTGTGTGTGAGAGAGAGAGAGAGAGAGGGAGAGAGAACTCTGAACTCTGAAATGGTTTAATGAATAGGCCTGAGGCCCATGTCATGGTGGGCGGTTACGAAACAAATCATCCATTATAGTGACATGACACAGGGCATTTGACAGCAAGTATCATTTAAGTGTTTGTCTGGATAGTGAACAGCTATATGATACCTTCAGTCAGTTTCTAATAGCGCTTCCTTTATAAGTTGAGACACAAATGCTATAATTTAAAAGCTTTCTCAAGGAACAGAGCAAGCCGAACAATCAATGATTTACTCTCTGAAGCAAACAGTATTGTTAATTTGTGCTGTGATGGACGGGTTGTAATACTTAGCTAGAATATACTGTTCCCTTAATCCTTGGTTATTTTGGACAGTGTAATACAAAGTGCGTTTCTGTTTCAAGTTGAAAATTCGCAGAACGGGCATAACAAATCATTTTCAGTTACATTTCTCTTAAAGCGCATTTTGTGCGCATTTAACTGAGACACACCTAATCGAATTCTGACTGGGCTAATTCTGGCCTGTATGTGATTCACCATTGGAAAGAGTGAGGATACAGTCAGGTCACTTTTAAATGTTCTGTATAACTAAAAACGTTCATTGTGCTCAATATCTGAGTAGCCATCTGTGAGCTTTGTAGCCATTTACCAATCTTGATTTGTCCCATAGGGAGAGGGGGGGAGAGAGAGAGAGAGAGAGAGAGCAGTAACGATTGTAGCAAACACATTCAGAAAAACTGGTCTGTTTGTAACACACAGTTGTCGTTTTAAACAGTTTACACACACACAGTACAGAACACACACACACACACACACACACACACACACACACACACACACACTCACACACACACACACACACACACACACACACACACACACACACACACACACACAGATTTAAATGAGTAGGCTTTTTACTGGGATAAACATTCTAGACCAGTTCCTTTTATTGTCTTTGAGCTATCCTGGTATCTCTTTGACTTTCACACAGTGGATCATGTCAAACAAAGAGTGAGAGAGTGATGAACCAACTCTTTCTGTGTAACTTGCTGATCTTGCTGACCTTGGGGGGGGGGGGGGGGGGGTCCAGCATGTATGTATACCAAGAGGCCTACACACATTTTACACACTGAATGGTCCTGCCAGCAGTCACCTGGAAATGTGGGATTCAGCTTACTGGCTCGGCACACGCGTTTTCAAACATTGTCTTTTGTAGAAAGTAAAATAGCAGAGAGAGTGAGAATGGAGGGAGGGCAGTTAAAAAAAAAAAGAGAGAGAGAGAGAGGAGGGGGGAGAGAGAGAGAGATGGAGAGAGAGAGAGAGAGTGTGTGTATGAACTTGAATGCCAGTTTTTGTCCAGATTAAGGTCAGGGCCCCATAATAAGGGGCTTGCATGAATTACCACAAATGTCATGTGTTAAAAGGTATCAGAACGAGGTGATAGAATGGTACGATTATGATGCAAAACAAGGTAGGCAGAGAACTGAGAAGACATGACACATCTCATGTAGCTAAGCTCCAAAGTGTTTTTTTCGCGTGTCTTGTTCATAGCGAGAGAATCAACCTGAAGGCATATGGCTCAGTGCAGTACTTGGATGGGTAAATTATTTTTCCTAAGATCACTCGGAGCAGAACAACAGCACGTCTTAGTGCCAGTTGATCATAGTCTTCAGACACTTTCGACCACTTCATTTCTGAATCCATTCTCTTTGCTCTTGCGTGTAAGCCAGATCAAAGCGATGGTCGTTCAAAGCAAACACTTTCATTTTCTTTTCTTCCCATAGTATAGAGCTCTGATAATCAGTCTTCTTTTTTTTCTTTCTTTTCTTTTTTTTTTTTGTGGCATCATTTGTTGGACCAATGGAGCACCTAAGGTGGTTACATAATGCCAGAGAAAATGAAAACTGGAGGCTGATCCCATTGTGGCATTTGAACAAACTGGCAAATGGGGATAATTCTTTTTTTTTTTTAATGTAAACACAAGAACAAAGGATATGCAGGGTATTATTAGAATTGAAAATGATTTCAGTTAATCAATCTGACCGTAGCATGGGCTGTGGCACCATCGCCAGTCTGTGCAGTTGGTGTTAAGAGGCATGTTGGTGCTGAGATGGTTCATCTTCTCCTCCACCGTCACACTTTTAGTCTGGTCTTTGAGATGTGCTTGGCTGTTCCGGGAAGCACCTCATGGCATCCCCGCAGCCTCTGGCACATGGTTTCCCTGTGGCACATGGTTTCCCTGTGGTACATGGTTTCCCTCTGGCACATGGTTTCCCTATAACACATGGTTTCCCTGTGGCACATGGTTTCCCTATAACACATGGTTTTTCCCTATGGGCCGGGGTTCTGTCTCACAGGTCAGCTTGGCAAATGGGCTTCCTGTAGGATGGTTTCCCTATGGGCCGGGGTTTGCTCCAGCTTGGAGTGGTTCAGGCAGGAAGCTGAGGGGCAGTTTTCAGCAGGAAAGGGTGGTACATATGCAGTGACGCGTGGATGCTGTGCATACAGGCGAGCTCAGCGGAAGTGCGCCTCGCGTGAGAAGTGTTCACTGACAGTCAGGTAAACAAGCAGACAAACTCCGGAAGTACGACAGGTGGACTCATACAGGACAGGTCTCTAACTTACAGTTTTACAGTTAGCTCAGGAGGTACGTCGTGCTGACAGTGACATTAGTGACAGACCAGTGTTAGGGCCTCCAGTTTATAGGAGACAGTTCAGCCCTAGCACTGCGACAGAACAGCCGTAGATGGTTATGATGGCTTTAACAGTTCTGACAGTACCATTGCTAGACTGAGGGGACTTTGACACTGAAACGACTCAGACTCGACTTAGTAGCTGGTGCAATTGAAGGGCTTGGGAAAGATCCGGATGAACCCCCCCAAGCCAGTGTCTGGACAGACCTGGCAAGGTAGATTGCGTGTGTGTGAATGTGTAAAGTGCTTAAGTATGTAAACAATCTTCTTCAAAGTGTAGGGAAAACACTTTACATATGGCTGTAAAGCCTAGCAAGTCCCATGGATGGTAAAGGTTCGGCCTGTTGTGCTCCCTTTCTGCCTTGTGTCTCCTGGAGTTTCTGATCAGGGTCTTTTGCTGGTGAAAAGGGGGACTAGTCTTTCTAGCTGGTCACTGACTGCTCTCAGTTCAGTGGGCTGGTCTACAAATTAATTCTCTGGGTACAATAGTGGGAAAGTATCGTCTGGTCTGTATGTCTGTCTGTCTGCCTGTCTGTCTGTCTGTCTGTGTCTGCCTGCCCAGACCTGAAGCAGTTTTTCCACAGCTCCTGGAAGCTGCCCCCCAGATAGGGCTTTCAGGAGCGACCTTGGATCAATCATTCATGAAGACAACTGTCGGGCCCCCCTGTAGCTGAGAGAACCTCAACCTCTTGAGTTTTTAAGTTGGAGCAAAACACCCACTGCTGCTGATAGAGCCTCAGCCTCTGACTTTTAGTCAGAGCAGAACTTGCAAGTTATAGGAAGTGTATTGTCTCTGCAGCCGGATCAGAAAACCTGACACAGAGTCATGACCCTCCATTGATAACTGTTTGTGGTCTACTTTGGGTATCAGCGGGTCCAGGGTTCCTCTAAGCACTCACAAAAGCACACGCACACACACACACACACACACACTCACACACATGCACACACACACATGCACACACACACACACACACACACACACACACACACACACACACACACACACACACACACACACACACATGAACATAAGCAGTAAAACACATGTACACAAGCAGTAGTGTATACACATGCATGGTTATACACACAAACAGATGCTCATATGCCCAAAAGTATAGGCACTCAAAACCCATTCATGCACCCATGCACAGACAAACACACACTCATACTCATAGGTGCACACAGACACACATTCTGAAAACACATAGCCTTTTTCTCTACATATTCTGCTTGGATATTTAATTTTTGTTACTCTGTCACTGATGGAAGTGTAGGCTAATGATAAAAGTCAAATTGCCTAATGGTCCCCACAGTAGCTGTCAACTGGTGGAGGTTCACAGTGTCCACATCACAGCTTAACTCAATCAGGTCACAGCCAGAATGGACCAGTTTGTCCCTCAGATCGCACGATTTTTGGCAATTTTTTAAAAAATCATAAAAAATCAACCACTTCACCTAGGAGCATGAAACATACACCATTGGATGGAAGAAAAACTATATATTTATCAAAAATGCTTACCTTCAGTGAGGAATCTACACAGTTTACACATGATGTGAGTAATCCAAAACGATACACATTTGCAGAAAAACAAAATTTTTTGTGCACACTGTAATCCACTTCTTCATGCTCTCTATCCTCCCACACAAGTTGAATTACACTTATGAGCACTTGGTATGAACTACAGAGAATAGTATATTTATGACACTGCATAAAACACAAGAATTGACCACAAAATGCTTGATCCACTTAAAATCATGTAATCGTGTCCAAAATAGTGTGATTGCGGGAACTGAGAGTAGGACAATTCACATCCGTATAAAACTACTACAGAATACACGAAAAGCAGTCTAAAGGAAGTAACTGCCAAAAAAGGCCCTAAGCTGTCCCTGAAATGAGATTTATTGTCCTTTAATAAAAGGCAGTACAATTTAAAAATTGCAAACGCTGTCGGAAGTATGCGTCCGACACGCCTTCAAGCGATGTGAACAGTGTCGGAAACCCGCGTTCGACAAGACTTGATTGAGTTAATGGAAAGTGAGTTCAACCCTCTCCTCCACGGCGTGATCTTCCCTGAACTGAACCATGTCTGCACCATTGACTGCTGGGAGGATGGAGAGTCTTCCAGCCTGTAAAAAAAAAATCCAGTTCTGTGCGCGGTTCAAACTCAGGAAAGAGCTGCCCGCGGATGATGCTGTCTGTAGTTTCTCTTTTCTCTTGGATGCAGAATGCTTGGGTGTGCTTCTCAGCGAGTGTGTTGATGTCGTGTGGCTCATCGCATGGCTTTGCCATCTGAAGAAACCTCTCCAGACTGAGCCCCAGTGGTGACGCTTCATGAGCCTAGACTTCGGGACAGGGTGTGGGAGATGGGTTGTGGTTCTTGCATATATAGCTTTTCATTCTTTATGTATGTGTGTGTGTGTGTGTGTGGTGTATGTGTGTGTGTGTGTGTGTGTGTGTGTGTTTGCGTGTGTGCGTGTGTGCGTGCGTGAGTGTATATATATGCATGCGCATGTGTGCTGGCAGGCAGCTGTTCTGATTTTTATTCTCTCACAAGAATAAATCAAATCTGTCAGTCCTCTCTGAAAGATATTTTGTCAGTCTGCACCCATTTTAAAGAGGAGTGAAAAAAAAACTTTAAAAGATCAAAAAAAAAAAAAAAAAAAAAAAGTCACTGTTTGAATCCCTCATCCCTGTCTCCTCCCTTGTCCCGTCTACTTGGGAGGAGAGGTGGGGGGTGGGGATGGGGGTGAGGGGTGAGGAGGGTGAGGGAGTTCCTGCATTCTTAATGTGCTTTAAAGAGTGTCAGGACTCTGACAGAGAGAACTAAAAGTCTGTGGATGGCGTAGTAAAGGTAGGGGGGGTGGAGGTGAGGGGGGGGGGGAGGGGGGGGGTACACTGACACACCTGATTTCAGATGCGACCCCATGGCTGATATTTCATCCAAGGGGTGTTTGAAGAGGAAGGAGGGGTGGGAAGTGTGTGTGTGTGTGGGGGGGGGGGGGGGGGGGGGGGGGGCACTTGAAGGAAGGATTCCCTTTTTTTTTTTTTTTTTTTTTTTTTAGAGGACTACACTATTACAGTGACCAAAAGCTGTTTAAGGGGGAAATGGGCGATGTTTTTTGGGTTTTTGGGGGTGGGGGGGGGGGGGGGGGGGGGGGGGGTGGGTTGGGGGGGGATTCATTTTCTTTTTAGAGATTTATGATGGCCAGAAACTGAAAAAGGTGTGTGGGAAGGGGGATGGATGGTAATGGATGGTGCTGGCAGCACATCTAGTTTTGCAGAATAAAGGACTCTCGCCAAAAAGTTGGAGAGAGAGAGAGAGGGACAGAGAGAGTGAGAGTGAGTGTGGAGAGATTGGGTGTTCAGGGAGTGTGGGGGAGGGGGGGAAGGAGAACAGAGTGCTAGGGTTGACGGGTGTGGAGGGTGTATGGCAGACCTTGTTCTTATTTGGCAAAGAAAGTACACTGGCAAAAAAGTTGTCAAAACTACACTGGCAGAAAAGTTGTCAAAACTACACTCATGAAAAAGTTGTCAAAACTACACTCATGAAAAAGTTGGCAAAACTACACTCGCAAAAAAAAGTTGGCAAAACTACACTCATGAAAAAAAGTTGTCAAAACTACACTCGTGAAAAAGTTGTCAAAACTACACTTGCAAAAAAAGTTGTCAAAACTACACTCACAAAAAAGTTGTCAAAACTACACTCATGAAAAAAAGTTGTCAAAACTAACTCATGAAAAAGTCGTCAAAACTACACTTGCAAAAAAGTTGTAAAACTACACTCATGAAAAAAGTTGTCAAAACTACACAGTAAAAAGTTGTCAAAACTACACTTTACGAAAAATGTTGTCAGAACTACACTCATGAAAAAAGTTGTCAAAACTACCCTCATGAAATTTTTTTTCAAAACTACACTCACAAAAAAAGTTGTCAAAACTATACAACTACACTCACGAAAAAAAAGTTGTCAAAACTACACTCACAAAAAAGTTGTCAAAAGTACACTCACGAAAAAAGTCGTCAGAACTACACTCACGAAAAAAGTCATCAAAACACTATACTCATGAAAAAAGTTGTCAAAACTAGTCTCAACGAAAAAACGTTGTCAAATCTACACTCATACACTCATGAAAAAGTTGTCAAAACTACGCTCACAAAAAAGTTGACAAAAGTACATTCACGAAAAAAGTTGTTTAAAACTACGATCACAAAAAATTGTCTAAAGTACATTCATGAAAAAAGTTGTCAAAACTACACTCATGAAAAAGTCATCAAAACTACACTCATGAAAAAAGTTGTCAAAACTACACTCACGAAAAAGTTGTAAAAAGTACACTCACGAAAAAAGTTGTCAAAACTACACTCACAAAAAAGATGTCAAAACTACACACACGAAAAAAAGTTGTGAAAGGTACACTCACGAAAAAGTTGTCAAAACTACACTCACAAAAAAAGATGTCAAAACTACACTCACGAAAAAAAGTTGTCAGAAGTACACACACGAAAAAAGTTGTCAAAACTACACTCGCAAAAAAGTCATTTAAAACTACACTTACAAAAAAAGTTGTCAAAACTACACTCACAAAAGGTTGTCAAGCAGGTGGTATGTAGAATATTTGCTGATACGTTTCTCAGGTTATGTTTTGTTTTGCTATAAAATTTTCTTTTTTTGTTTTTTTGTTGTTGTTTTTTTTTTTGCCTTTCCAGAAAGTGCCATGTTTTTAACTGTTAACAGTGATGAAGGGGGGTGGGGATGGGGGACTAAAAGAAAAAAAAAAGCCTTCATGTTTTTAATTTTTACAGAGAGAGAGACAGAGAGAGAGAGAAAGGATCATGGAGAAGAGATGTGGATTGAGAGATACCGGTCCCCGAACTGTCACCTCCCTGCCCTCCTCTTCTCTTCAGTGTACCACTGTGACTTTGCGCTTTTGAGTCATTTTCTGTTTTTTTTTTTTTTTTATTGACATACCTTTTGTTTTAATCAATCTGTAGCTCGTTGTTGCAACCCTGCAAATTACTTCGAAACCAGTGAGACAGTGCAAGCCCTGCTTAGGAAATCAATGCGCACCTGTTGTCTTAACTATTTTGAGAAAATTGTGTCGAGGCCAGACACGCGGGCTGAATACAACATGGCTATAAATCGGTTAAAAGGGGAGGGGAGAAAAAAAAAGCAAGAGAAAACATGGAGATGAACATGAAAAATCGACATTCAAGTGCCAGTTAAATTACATGCAAAGCTAAAAACACTGATCATTTCTCGTACGCTGTGACACTGCATTACACCCCTCAGTATTCTGACTACCAGTCCACCTGTGCTGAATCTGTAGTGACTTTCATTTGCTGAAATGTTTAACAAACCCCCCCCCAAAAAAAACCCCCAAAACAAAAAAAAAAACACACACACAAAAAAAGAAGACCTCCCCCCCCACCCCCCTCCCCTGCCAGTTACAGTCTCTTAACCACATCATTCTTTACTTACTTGAACCACCCCTGATTTAGGCTTTTTTTTTTTTTTTTTTGTCTTACATGATTTTTTTTTTTTTAAATAAATGTCAGCGAACCGCCCAGAGAAACGTGGACAAACGAGAGTCACAAGACAAACCACAACGCGTTTCAACCTCTTAGGTCTTCTTCAGGTGCAACAAACATGAAACAAATAACGAAAATGCACTTAGCTTTGAAGCGATCAAAGCTAAGTGCAGTTTTTCGTTATTTGTTTCATGTTTGTTGCACCTGAAGAAGACCTAAGAGGTTGAAACGCGTTGTGGTTTGTCTTGTGACTCGTTTGTCCACGTTCTCTGGGCGGTTCGCTGACATTTATTTAAGATAAAATGTTCATGTCAGCTGCAAGTCATGGTTGTTGAGAGACTGCGCTGGACTTCGTTTTCAGATTTGTGTGAGGAGTGGAGGACTTGAGCCTCAGCCTTCCTCTGTGGAGCCTGTAGCCACCCTTTTTCAGATGACACCTGGGAAAAGTTCTGCAGGAAATAAAGGAATGTACTGGAAGGACTGCACTGGGAGAATGCCTCCAACCTGGGGAGCAGAGTGTGCTATGCTGCACCAGCGGAAACCCTCACCCTGATGCGCAGGGAAGTTCATCAGTGCACTCCCTGAAACTAGCTGTAAGACGCCCACATAACACAACAAAACGAACCCCCCACCCCTACCACCTTCTCCACCCCACCTACCCACCCGCCCACTCTCACAAACATAAAAGGCAAAATAACTAAACAAAACGAAATAGATGAGAACTGTTTTTTGTCTAAGCTGCAAAACTGTATACCCGAGGGGAAGTAGAGAAAGCTTACCAGTAGGAAAAGACTGTACAAGACAGCCCGGGAGTGAGGGGGGGGGGGGGGGGGGGGGGGGGGGGGGGAAGTGGAGGGAAGGATTCCTTTGATTTCCAAATTACCATTATTGATTCCCCACTCTCGTTAGGAATCACGTGCGAGTCAAGTTCAAAAAAAAAAAAAAAAAGGAGAACCCTCCCCAATGACCTAACGCCCAACCCCCCCCCACCCCAAAACAACCAAACCTGCTTAGGGATCTGGGAGGATGTGGGCCTGATTCTGATGCCAGGTATTTATTTAGGAGATGTTTCAGCCCCAGCCCTGCCGGCTCATTGCCGCCTGAGGCGGTGGAAGAGTTTTCAGGAGGCAGACCAGTGCTTTGCAGTTGGGATTGATTGATGATCATCTTGAATCCACTGTTCCAGAGAACAGAGTTTTGAAATGGGTGGGTTTTAGGTTTTGGAGTTTTATGTGCATGTGTGTGTGTGTGTGTGTGTGTGTGTGTGTCTGTGTGTGCGTTTTGTGTGTGTGTGTGTGTGTGTGTGTGTGTGTGTGTGCTTGCACGCATATGTACGTGTGTGTGCGAGTGTGTGTGGGGGCGCGCTTTCATGCATGCATGTGTGTGTATGTGCATGTGTGTGTGCGCTTACATGTATGTGTGTGTGTGTGTGTGTGCGCTTACATGCATGCATGTATGTATGTGTGTGCACTTACATGCATGCATGTGTGTGTGTGTGTGCGCTTGCATGCATGTATGTGTGTGTGTGTGTGTGCTTACATGCATGCATGTGTGTGTGTGCACGCTTACATGCATGTGTGTGTGTTTCGAGGAAAAGAGAGGGAAAAGAGGGGCAGGGCTGGGGAGGGAGGGCAGGGCATGGGATCAAGGGAAGGAGGGATTCAGCCCCCCTTGTTTTGTGTGTGTGTGTGTGTGGGTGGGTGGGTGTTTGTTTCTTTCTGTTGCCTTCAGTGACCCTGTGTATGTCGATCTGTGTCACGCTGTTTGCATTCTGCCTGTTACTCCCGCTGGCTGCCTTTTTGTGCTGTTCGTTTTGAGTGACATTAAACTTTCCTTTATTTTGTACCTTCTCTCTCTCTCTCTCCCTTTCCCTCTCCCCCCCCTCTCTCTCTCTCTCTGTGAACTGTAGAAGAATAAACCTTATCTCTCTCTCTTCTTTCTCTCTCTCTCTCTCTTTCTCACTCTTTCTCTCTCTCTCTCTTTTTTTCTCTCACTCTCTCTCTCACTCTCTCTCTTTCTCTCTCTCCTCTCTCTCTTTCTCTTTCTCTCTCACTCTCTCTCTCTCTCTCACTCTCTCTCTCTCTCTCTCTCTCTCTCTCTCTCTCCTCTCTGCTACTACACTTGATTACGTGCACTGTATTGCACCATACTCGACTGAACTGTACTAAGTTATATTCAGTCCTGTTTCACTGCTCTGTACTGCTCTGTGCTTTTTTTATACTTAAACGGTGGTGTACTCTAATATGTTGGACCAATTGTGCTATTGTACAGGGAGATGGACTGTTGTGCACTGAAACTGTACTAATATATACATATATATGTGTAACTCCCACCACCCGAAAATCAGTGTGTGTGAGTTATCCCAAGTTCACATGATCAATGAGAACAATATTCTCACTCAGTTAATCAGATGAGAAAACAAAAGATTTGAAGTGTTACAGATTTTATTTCCTTTTATTATTTCTTTTCTTTTAAACAAGTAAATGAGAAAATTACTAGTACATGTTATCCTTAATTATGAAAGTGCTGGCTACATGTAAAGAACAGATGCAATTTTGGTTATGAACTAAACATGACGGGGTAGACACTGATGTGATAGCTGCATGAAATCCTACCACGTTGGTTCAATCCTCCATTCATTGTGCCACTCCTAGCATGCAATTGTTATTACTTCCCTTTACATATATTTTCCTTCATGTTTTAATTTACCACCCATGATAAAGATAATAACAAAAAATAATAGTTATCTGTAATAAAATAGTGAAAAATGATCATAAAACAATCTTTAATAGTTTTGATCTACAATTTTGTCTTTCTACCCAAAACAACCAAATAGACAAGCTAACTTACCAGAATCGACTACCTTACAATATTGGGAAGGTTACAGACGTGTGTGTGTATATATATATATATATATATATATATTATTTTTTTTTTTTTTTTTCAATTATAAACAAAGCTTGCTCTTATGTCTTAGATTGAAGAAATACATATATGTATATGTACATATCTATCAGTTTATCTGTCTATATATATGTGTGTGTGTGTGTGTGTGTGTGTGGGGGGGGGGGGGGGGGGGGAGAGAGATTCATTAAGGCCATGGCCCTTAAAAGGAGGGATTGCTGAAAACAAAATGTGGATATCTTGAATGGTTGCATGATAATGTTGGCGTCTATGAAAATCTCAGTGATGTAGAATAGAATTTTAGTGTTTAATGTTGGAATTGGAGGGGGGGGGGGGGGGGGGGGGGGGGGCAGAGAGAGGGGTGTGTGTGTGAGTGAGTGAGTGTGTTTATGTGAACATGAACCACAAAACTTGGAAAATTTTTGTTTTGTCAAGCTCCAGAGTATCTGAAACGTGAAACGCTTACTATAAACACACAATTTACATTTTGAAGAAAACACTGCAACCCCAAACCCAAGATTTTGTTCAACTGTCAGTTGTGGTTCTGCAAGTTTTTGTTAGAGAGAGAGAGAGAGAGAGAGAGAGAGAGAGAGAGAGAGAGAGAGAGAGAGAGAGAGAGAGGCATCAGTGTTGTGTAAAGTATAGGGATTTGAAATGACAAAGCAACCTCCGCTTCATGTTTTTTTTTTAAACGTCCAGTCCAATCTTGTTCCATGAGCGCTAATTCTTTTTTGGTTTTGTTCATTGTTTTTGACGATCAAGAGCTAATCACCATTTTTTTTTCTTTGATTGAAATGTTTTGCAGTTTGAAGAAAACTTGTGCAGATCAAAAGTAATCATTTTTCATCACTTTTACCAGGGCTGGATGAGATGTAAGAGTTAGACAGACAAAACGGGGGCCAGAATAGCTCAGATGGTAGAGTGCCGGACTCATGATCCGGGAGTTGTGGGTTCAAAATTTGGTACAGGGGGTATTTTTCCCTTGGAGTTAACATTGGTTCTGACTCCATTCCCCATACAGTCCTTCGAATGAGACTATAAACTGAGGTTCTGTGTGTGAACGCATGCACATCATCTTGCACACATGTAAAATCCCATCACCAACTTTCGGAAGAGAAGGCCAGTTTGGCCGTTGGTATGGATGACACGTTACACATAGCATGCACTTTCCCCAAAGATGGAGTATGGCTGCTTTAATGGCAGGATAAAAAAAAAACGGTCATACACACAAAACTTCACTACCTGTCTATACAGGCAGTGTCTGCAGGAATATCAGCCTGCGTATGCAGAAAAAAAGAACAGACAAAACAGGCAAGAAGGGACAGAGACAGAGCTGGGTGGAGATGGGGGAGGAAGGGGGGGGGGGGGGTGCAGATGGAAGGTGGGGATGGAAGGCGAAGGGGATTGGATGTGGGAGTGGGGGGGGGGGGGGGGGGGGGGGGGCTGTAGGTAGGTAGGAAGAGGGTGCTGAGAAATGTGGACCCCTAAGGGACCAGACAGGTGACACTACCAGATTAGCAGGATAAAACACACACACACACACACAGGGACCAGAGAAGTGGGTGAGGAGGTGGAGGGTGTGTGGGGGAGATTGGGGGGTGGGGGTGGGGGTGGGGTTGTGTGTGTGTGAGGAGGTTTTTGGTGTGGTGGTGGTGGTGGTGGTGATGGATAATCCACCAATTCCCTGTTCCACCACTTATCCCTCCCTTTCTTGTGTTTCCAGATCTTTCCAGAACACTGCTGATCAAGTCATGTGTGCCAGAATGCAATGTGTGGAACTGCATGTAGTGTGTGTTTGTGTGTGTGTGTGTGTGCGTGTGTGTGTGCGCACACGCGTGCACTATGCATGTGCGTGTGCATGTGTGTGTGCATGTGTGTGTGTGTGCGTGTGCGCTCATGTGCGCGTACGTGTTTGTGTGTGTGAGTGTGTGCATGCATGTGCGCTTGCATGCGTATGTGTGTGTGTGAATGTGTGTGTTTGTGTTTGTGTTTGCATTTGCATGTGTGCGTGTGTGTGCATGCATGTGTGTGTGTGTGTGTGTGTGTGTGTGTGTGCGCGCGCGTGTGTGTGTGTGTGTGTGTGTGTGTGTGTGTGTGTGTGTGTGTGTGTGTTTGACTTGAGAGAGAGAAAGAGGGAGGATGGTTGTTAATGTTGTTGTGAATCCTAGGGCAGGGAGAAGCCTGGCCTCTCTAGCAATAGGCTGTAAAAGGGATGGATAAGGAGAAGAGAAAGCATTGAATTGCCAGTCTTGCTCAGCTGGCATGCCTTCTGTGAGTTTGGTTTATTACGCTGAAAAAGGAAGATGCCAGCGGCTGCAGCAAACCTGTGTGTTTTGACAACAGCAGCAGCTCTGTTAAACAACTACCACCACCACCACCACCACCATGCCCACCACCAGTCGAGCATAGTTTGAACCGCCGGTCTTGCTGTGCTAGAATGGAGTCAATGAGTTTTGTTCATTCGTTGAAAGGGAAGCACCACCAGCTTGACTTCTAGAGTAATCACACAACGACGACAACAGCAGCAACAACAACAACAACAGCAGCAGCAACAACAACAACAACAACAACAACAACAACACACACACACACACACACACACACACACACACACACACACACACACACACACACACACACACACACACACTCTTTGAGTCCAGTTAAGGATTTACTTCAAGACTGGAGGGATAATCCGTCAAGCCTAGAGGGAAAGTCTGCAGGTTCAATTCCCCAGTCAAGACATCTAGACTGGCAGCGAGACTTTCCTCGTTCAGACTGAATCCTAAGGGCTGTGCAGACTTCCACCCATCACTCGCCCTACAAACAAGCTATCTGCTACCCCCCAAGTCCCATGCGTGAAAGCGCGCACACTAAAAGGATCCTGCACGCATGTTATTTCATCCCCTCTCTCAAAAAGGGAAAGGTCAGGTCAGGTCATGTTGCTTACAGCCCAGCCGACCTCAAAGAGTCGTATCAGGGCTGTCACCGCGTTGAAGTCAACGCACTAATCATTCATTCACACAACTCTTTTAAAACACATATTTTGAAAAATTTTTTTTTTTTTTTTTTAAAACCCACCTGACATTTCGTTACGAACATACAACACACACCCAAAGATGCAGCAGACTGTTGACAATTTGAGGGGTTAGGCTGCCGGGACAGGGAGAGAGAGCAAGAAACAAGGCAAGCTTGTCCTGGAGGTAAGCGACAGCCAACCACACCAGATCTGTGACCTTCGCTTCTGCTTTCTCCAACGAAAGAAGCGACGACAGCAACAACAACAACAACAACAAAACACTCTTTAAAAATATTTCTTCAGCCTGTTAAAAGAGTCCTCCTCTCTAGGGATTTGACAGTCTGTTCTCACGTTCAGTCAGGTGTTGTTCTCATTCAAATTCTGGTTTCAATTTCATATTGGATGCTCAAATATAGAATGTGTAGTAGTAGTAGTAGTAGTAGCATTGATAGTGGTAGTTCAGTAGTGGTAATAGTAGTAGCAGTAGTAGTAGTAGTAGTAGTTCAGTTTTACGTCTTTTCACGTATGTGATGTTAGACAACGAGAGAGAGAGAAATGTCTGTGACTATGTAAGCGTATGCATAATGTGGTTATCGAAGTGCATATATATGTCCCTCTAAGATATACAGGGAAGTGCTGTTGAATGCAGTGGTCCCACTGCCAGCACAAAAGCTGAAGCCAGGGAAGTGCTGTTGAATGCAGTGGTCACCACCTGAAGCCAGGGAAGTGCTGTTGAATGCAGTGGTCCCATTGCCGACACAAAACCTGAAGCCAGGGAAGTGCTGTTGAACACAGTGGTCCCACTGCCAGCACAAAACCTGAAGCCACGGGAAGTGCTGTTGAATGCAGTGGTCCCACTGCCAGCACAAAAGCTGAAGCCAGGGAAGTGCTGTTGAATACAGTGGTCCCATTGCCAGCACAA
>JADBJO010007954.1:60000-70000 GCA_016801955.1 Conus betulinus
GGTGTTTTTGGGGGGAGTAGTGTGGGGTGGGGGAGGAGGGGTGTGTTGGGGGAGTAGTGGGGGGGGGGGGGGGAGGATGGGTGTGTTTGGGGGGAGTAGTGGGGGGGGGGGGGGGATGAAAAGGGTAAGGAGGGGGTGTGTTAAAAAAAGGTGGATGGGATGGGGAGAAGGGGTTGGTTGGTGGGGAGGACTGATCATGTGTATGTTGGGGGGGGGGGGGGGGGGGGGGGGGGGATAGGAGAAAGGCGTTGGGGTGGGGGGACAGGAGTTGTGTAACAAGACTGGGTGAAGAACATTAGCCATTCAGATGTTTAGCATGCAGTACAGAATAATTGTGTGGTTAATGTGTTGCAACCCCCCCCCCCCCCCCCTCAGTCCCCCCATTCCCTTTCCCTTTATGGCCCTCCTCCCCCCTCTCTGCCCCTGTGCCCTTCCTCCTAGCCTGTCTCCCCTCCTTTCCTCTCATCCCACCCCCCCCCAACATGTCCTCCCTATCCCCTCCTCCCCCCCCCCCCCCTCCTCACCTTCCCTGTCCATGAACTCCCCCCCCCCCCTCCCTGCCCCATGTTCCTCTCTCTCCATCCCCCATTCTCCCCATCACCCCCCTTTGCCTTCCTTTGATCCATCCAGCAGCAGCCTCCCTCTCTCCCCTACATATCAGTCCCTTCCTTTTGACCCACACGGAATCCCACACCATCTCTGCTGTATAATTGCATTTATGGAGGCAGTTTTAGCCCCCAGACTGATGTCATTGGCTGGCACTGAAGTGATGCACGCTGGATTTTGCCCAGTATGCCCAGTGAGTTACCAGGCCAAATTTGGTGAAGATCCGAGCCCTCCTCCCCCAAACGCACCCCCCCCCTCTTCCCCAAAAAAACCCCAGCAAACCTAGAATTGTTTAAAGAAAGCCAAAAAAAAACAACACAGATGCACATACATAACAGAAACTGGTTTTTATATATGAGATGGAATGAGTGGGAAGGTGGGTGACTGAATGAACCAAAGATCGAAGATTCGGAGAGAGAGAAGATACAGGACTTGCTTTTTTCTTTTTTTTTTTTTTTTGGCCAGGTAGAGCTCCGATGCGCATGTTGAAGGCATTCCTCACTTCCTGTTGATCTGATTGGCTCTCTGCCTGCTTCCTGTTCAGGGGTTGACCAGCTGTTGGGCACGCTTGGTTGCTGTCGGAGTCAAACTGTACAATTTGAAGCTCACAACCTGATCCGCCCCTCCCCCACCCACCCCCAACTTTTGTTTGTTTGTTTGTTTTTTTTTTGTTTTTTGTTTTGCGAACATTGATGATCATTGATAATACTGTTGACACAATAAGGTGCTTGTTGGAATTCAAGGTGAAGAAGGACTTAGTGCTGTTTGGTGGAGAAGAAACCTTGAAGGGCTTTGCAAATTGCACTACTTTCTTATAGAACAGGGAGTACTTTACAATGGGAACAAAGAAATGCTGTGTGTGTGTGTGTGTGTGTGTGTGTGTGTGTGTGTGGTCAAAATGTGTTCCACTCGCTCCAGACAGAAACTACTGGGCCGATCTTTCTGACAATTTGTTGGTATGTTCATTATGGGTAACGGATCATGCCCGATGTGTTACTTTCCCGTTATACTAGCCATTACTAACGGCCATAACAGCCCATACGGTTTTCCTTCTTGATGGAATATCCCAGAAAATACTTGGCGGATCTCTGAAAATTTGTAGGCATGTACATTATGGGTTACAGATGATGGCTGATGTTTACGAGAATAGCCGTTTCTAACGGCTGCAACAGCCCCAAACGGTTTTTTTTTCCTCTTTATGGAATATCTCACGATCACGCGTATTCAAGAAAAGCTGGGAGTACGTTTATATGTTTGCATCTTGTTTTTTTTTTTTTTTTCTTAATGAGGGGGGTAGTATTCATCCCCTCACTGATTATTACAGAGGTTTTTGTTTTGTACCCTGCCCCCAAATTGATGGTTGGCCACACCACCACCATCACTCTGCTACTGGAACAGCCCATGGACAGAAGATAGGGACAGTTCAACAACCCACATACCTGGATCCAGGATTAGGCGGTGTGTGTGTGTGTGTGTGTGTGTGTGTGTGGGTGATGTGAGTGAGTGGTGTGTATGTGTGTGAGTGAGTGAGTGTGTGTGTGTGTGTGTGTGTGTGGTGTGTGTGTGTGAGTGAGTGTGTGTGTGTGTTTATGTGTGTGAGTGAGTGTGTGTGTGTGTGTGTGTGTGTGTGTGTGTGTGAGTGAGTGAGTGCTTGAGTGTGCAGCACTGTCAGACCAAAACCTGTAGGGAAGGATCCTAACATCTGGAGGCCATTGTAAGATACAGACTGTGCAGTACGGTGGTGTATACCATTCTCAGGCAGGCATTGTGAGACATGGACCAACACCACCATTCTCAGGCAGGCATTGTGAGACATGGACCAACACCACCATTCTCAGGCAGGCATTGTGAGACATGGACCAACACCACCATTCTCAGGCAGGCATTGTGAGACATGGACCAACACCACCATTCTCAGGCTGGCATTGTGAGACATGGACCAACACCACCATTCTCAGGCAGGCATTGTGAGACATGGACCAACACCACCATTCTCAGGCAGGCATTGTGAGACATGGACCAACACCACCATTCTCAGGCAGGCATTGTGAGACATGGACCAACACCACCATTCTCAGGCAGGCATTGTGAGACATGGACCAACACCACCATTCTCAGGCAGGCATTGTGAGACGTGGACCACCGCAGCAGGTTGCTGAAAACAATCCAAGCTGTCGCATTATGAGGTAGTCGTGTTGTTAATAACTATAGATGTTAAACATCAGTTTCACGGTGCATTACCTCCAAGTGGACAAAGCGTGCCGAACCATGGAGCAGTGTACAGGATCGTATGGAGATCAGCTGACATCAGCTGAGAGAAGAAAACTACGTTACCCATGACCACAAAACATAGCATACAGGATCATATGTAGATCTGCTGACATTAACTGAGAGAAGAAAAACTACGTTACCATGACAACGAAACATGGAGCAGCATACAGGATCGTATGTAGATCTGCTGACATTAGCTGAGAGAAGAAAACTACGTCACGATGACCACAAAACAAAATCCAACGGCCTTTATAAAATGCCTCCAGGGAACTGTAAGGCAGAGAAAGAGAGGAGAAGACAGGGAAAAAAAAAAAACCCCACCCCACCAAGAGAGCTGATGGACTGTAAACGTTGCACATTGGACAGGGAAACCATTCGCAGCGACTCAACGCTTGGAAGTTGTCACAACAGACGGTGGTGGAGGAGCCAGGTGAATAATTCTTCAGCATGGCTCCAAAATGATTCCTCACAGAATTCAGGGAAGTGAAGAAGAAGAAGAGACCCACTCTCCACAAGCAAAAAAAAAAAAAAAAAAAAAAAAAAAAAAAAAAAAAGTGTCCCATACCTCTCAGAAGGGGACATTATCAAGGATAATCTTACATCAGTCTGACTTGGGAGGTTATTCAGTATGACAAGGTTAACAGTGTACGATGCTGTTATGCATGGTCTTTTGTGGTCACTGTGTTGGGAATTTGAACTGGGTGATGGAAGTGGTTTCAGTCATGTCTTTCTCATGTTTAAATCATTTCTGTGGAAGTGAGAATGGTAGCACTGGCATGGAGCCACAGTTGGAGTGGCAACACTGACTGAAAGTCAGCCACAATCCAACAGAATGGAAGAGGGGGGTATATGTGGGTCTGTTGGAATAGGTCACAATAGGAACTCAGATGCTGCCGTGTTCAGGTGTCTGACAGTGGATGGTTTTGTTTTAAAATGGGGACATTGTTTTGTTGTTGCTGTTGTTTGTGAATGTGGTGGCATTCTCAGTTTTTGACTGGAACATGACAGCTTGTGTGTGTGTATGTGTGTATGTGTGTGTATGCAGATATTGGTGAACCACACAGTTTGTCTTGGCTTCTATCCCTGGTCCTGCTGAAATTATTTGAATTGCACACCTTGTACGTTGACTTCTTCATGGTGACAGACCTGATATGGCCCTTTGCGGTCCGCTGGGCTTTTACCTGACCATATTTTTCCTCTGCTGCGCCTCCTGTGAGATTTGGCATTTCTTTCATGTTTAAAGATATCCAGAGAGTGCTTTGGGATTTTTGGTGCTGGATGGCATGCTGTTTGGAAAATAAGTCATCACATGAGTGCTGAGAATCTTCAAGGCCTGCGGGTCAGGTTGCAAGTCCTTGGTGTTTGGAAAGCTGGACTGGAAATCTGGACCTTTCTCAGCAATGAAACTGCTTGGAGTTCCACTCCCCCCCCCCCCCCCCCCCCCCCCCCCCCCTTCCCAGTCCGAAACATCTGAGTCGCATTGTCCAGTCATGAACAGATCAGTCCTGATTCTGTCTGTCAGAACAAAATCCTGTGTTCAGTGTTCTCTTTGCTGTCGGCGGCTGGAAGTCTGGATTACCGTCTCATTTGATTCTGTCTGTTAGAACAAAATCCTGTGTTCAGTGTTCTCTTTGCTCTCGGGGCTGCTGAAAGTCTGGATCACCGTCTCATTTGATTCTGTCTGTCAGAACAAAATCTTCTGTGTTCTCTTTCCTGTTGAAAGTCTGGATTACTGTCTCATTTGATTCTCCACTTTTGCAGAGAGACAGAAAGACAGACAGACAGACAGACAGACACAGAGACAAACAGAGAGAGGGAGAGAGAGAGGAGAGAGAGAGAGAGAGAGAGAGAGAGTGTGTGTGTGTGTGTGTGTGTGTGTGTGTGTGTGTGTGTGTGTGTGTGGGGGGAGAGAGAGAGGAGAGAGAGAGAGAGAGAGTGTGTGTGTGTGTGTGTGTGTGTGTGCATGTGTGTGTGTGTGTGTGTGTGTGCACGCCTGTGTGCGTGTGTGTGTGTGTGTGTGTGTAAGGGAGGTGGAGGATGAATCTTTGGATGTGTGTGCATGCGTGTGTGTGTGTATGAGAGAAAGGATGGATGGGTACAGAGAGGGGGAGGAGGGGGAGAGGGAAAGGAATTACTGTTTACACTAGTGTATGTTTACATGTATCATGTGATCACTGCTGTCTTTGCCTTAGGGAGGATTGGCAGATGGTGGGGGGGGGTGGGGAGGAGGGGTCCCTTTTCCGATTGTGTGATCAGCTTTGTTTCATATTCATTTTCTTTGCCTTTTTTGATGGCTATAAAGCTTTTTCAGCTCCTCTAAAGGAAAAGGCCCCTATAATTCATCTTTACATGATCATTGTCAATTCAGGAGAGTTAAACAGGTCGAATGATTGCAGTTTTATGAATAGAACGACATATGCCATTGAATAAGAAAATATAAAGGTGCGAAATGTGTGCATGTCAACGCACACATCTGTGTGACTTGCATGATAACCTGTTCATTTAGAAAAATAAAGTTCTGACTCCCCCTTTGGCAAAAAACCACATGCCGATCCGCGGGCAAAAATTTTAATGTCTGTAAAGCATTAACTGGCAAAGAAATGGAGGAAACTCTTTAATTTATCGCCATCAGCTGTGTTTGTCAGCAGAGAGCCAGTGTGCTGTGTTCCTATTGGTCGATGCCTTCTGACTCAGCCAATCACTTTGTGCATGACATGATGTGTTGATGTTCTCCAGTGTACATTGGTTTAAACAAAGCAAAGTCGTGAGATCTTTGCCATTGTTGGTCCAAATGGACAGAAACAGTCTGAACGTCTGTTATCCAGTGTGGATGTTGGGAAAACAAAGAGTGCTTGCCAGAGGACAGGCAGCAAGCAGCACACACTGCACGTCTCACACAACGCCATCGCCTGCGGCAGAGCTGAGGTGGGGCAGTCATCGCTGTCCAACCATGCTTCATGTTGCACAATGCCACAGGGGCATAGACACCACCTCCCCAAATTCCTCAGGCACTGCCTTATATCAGAGATCACGAGTCATGAACGTTGTTAATGGGGGGAAAAAAATTAGAAAAAAATTGTAATGATGTGTGAAAATACGGTGTTCAGCAAGCGTTTGCTTTGAAAGGGCTGGCAAAATATTGCACGGACTAAAGCCCAACTGATGGTCTGCGATTGATAGCCAGTGCAGGAGGATGGTGTGTTTTCTTTGTGAGCCGTACATGTGATTAGTCAAAACAGTCAGGACTCAAGATGGTTTCAGTTGAAATTATTGTTGTTATTAGTTGTAGTAGTAGTAGTATGAATACCAACATAGCACCTGTCCTTAGGCTAGAAACCCAAGCTCTAAGTGCTTTACAATTCACAGTGCACAACAGGCTGCCTACTTGCCGTAAAGAAGAAACAGTCCTGTGCCACTTGCACACAGGCCACTCGTTTTATACTCGTTCTTATCTCTTTTAAAAGGTGAAGAAGCTCCATGGTGTATTCCATGTCATGTTCCACTCACAGTGAAACATATTTCTTTTAGATTGTTGGGACTCTTGCACGATGTGGGACATAAACACTTTACAGCAGAGTCCATGAAAACCCTGTTCAGAGATGTCCCACCTGACGTGATCTTTGAGTTTTTGAGAGAGATTAACATTTTTCATCTGATTTAAGATTTTACGGAAGAAAGATTTTTAATGAAGTTTCTGGTGCATTTCTAGAAGATGTGATTTAAAGAGATGTGTGAAAGTTTTTTTTTTTTTTTTTTTTTTTTGAGATGACATGTGAGTTGATTTTAACATGGTGACAGCCCTCATGTGGCCCTTTGCGGTCGGCTGGGCTATAAGCAACATCACCTTACCTAACCTAGGTGCCTACGTGGGTAGAGTCGACTGAAGTGCTGCCAGCTGGCGCTTCATTCAGTCGTTTCCTGTGTCATCCAGTCAGTATTGTTCAGTATAGTTCACTCAGTTTCCTTACTTCCTTCATTCTTTCCATTTCTTACACAGGGGACGTGCTATGTGTAACGTGTCATCCATACCAACGGCCAAACTGGCCTTCTCTTCCGAAAGTTGGTGATGGGATTTTATGAGTGTGTAAGATGTTATGCATGCGTTCACACACAGAATGATAGGATTTTTATGTGTGTGTAAGATGTTATGCATGCGTTCACACACACGGAATCTCAGTTTATAGTCTCATTTGAGGACTGTATGGGAAATGGAGTCAGAACCAGTGTTAACTTTGAGGGAAAAATCCTCCCCTGTACCGAAACGGCCCAGCGGAGATTCAAACCTGCAACCCCAGGATCACCGAGGTTATGAGTCCGGCACTCTACCACTGAGCTATTCTGGCCCCCCCCCCCGGAATAGACAGTCTTGTCATCTCCATCCCCAGGCTCCTGAATGTTTGCCCTATGAGGGTTGGCCACAATGCTCAGTGTCTGCATTGTTATTGACCACCCAGAGCAAACAAGGAGACGAGGAAAGCTGTAAGCTTCAATTTGGCAAAAAACTCAAAAGGAGCGGACTTCAAAGACGTTTCTGCCGGAGTGTGGAAAACTAGATTTTCCTCGCATCCAGTCTGGTTACAATAAAGAGTTTTTTTTTTTTTTTTGCTTTTGTTTTGTTTTATTATCAACTATTGTCATTTATCTTAATGTGTCTTGCCACAAAGAAGTGTGAAGTCGGTTGTGGTGATGGTTGGTGATGGTGGGTGGTGATGGAAGGGGGTGGGGGTTAAGGTTGAAGAGTGCGATAGAAGAAAAAAGATTTTGTAGTTTGAAAGTTTTTTTTGTGTGTGTGTGTTTTTTTTTTTACCCTCTTTCGTTTGAATTTTTATATTTAAGGAAAGCAATGAAAGGGTTGGAGGGAGATTTGGTTTCATTAAAGAGACCATAGATATTGGATTTTTTGTTGGTTTTTTTTTTTTTTTTTTTTTTTTTTTTTTGCTTTTTATTCTGACATTCTGAAATGGGAGGTAGATTTAAATGTGTATTAGAGAAAATAAGTTGGACAAAAAAAAAAAATTCAACATTGTTTATTCTTGAGAGAGAGAGAGAGAGAGAGAGAGAGAGAGAGAGGCGTTTTGCTGCCTGCAAGACAAAATTTTGTGGGAGGAAGGGGGGGGGGGGGGGGAGAGTTTATTGTCTTTTTTTTCTCCCCTCTCCTTTCTTTAACCATCTTTCTGTCTGCCCTCCATTTTTTTCCCCACTACCCAGAGCATTGCAGAGCACTTCACAGATCATCATCTGTTGAATCTGCTTGTCTGTCATCAACAACGTAACTCAACCGTAGTGAGCGTCCGAGAACTATGTATATAATGAAATGGATTTGGGTTCTGTCCTTCCTTCGCAAGGGGACACTCCCTCACATTGGCTCCATGCCTTGTGAGTGATCTTCCCCAGTAGATGGGCTTGATAAGTGGGAATCATGCCTTGAAATAACTGGGCAGGGTCGACTCTAGTGGGTTGCCTTCTGATGGCTAGATATTTTGCGTCCTTTGGACTGCTGGCTGTGTGGCATGTTGAACCCTGTTGGTGTTGCTCTGTGTGTGTGTGTGTGGGGGGGGGGGGGGGGGGGGGGGGGGGGGGGGGGGGGGGTGTAAGCAGCATGGGAGTAGTGTTGAGATAGATGGCGAGGAAAAGGGCAAAGTTCGAAACGAACCAGGACACTCTTTGGAGAGAGTGCAGACTTCTGTCAGGCTTTCTAGCAGGGGAACTAAACGGGGATAACAATAGGTGTGTCCTTTGCATGAAGCACATGAGTGCCTGTGTTCAGTTTTGTAATAAGAGACGGAACATTTGAAATAGCCGGTGTTTATACAGTTAGGTGGCTGGGGTAGTGAAAAGAGTTGGGGTTGGGGGAGGGGGTGGAGGTGGGTGCTGCCATGGTGGGGCCATGCCCCCCATGACTACGTTGGGCAGGGTTACACCCCCCCCCCCCCCCCCCCCCCCCCCCCCCCCCCCCCCGCAGCATTTTTTTTTTTTTGCACTGATGGGAGTCCGTGAAGGAGAGGAGAGCGTTGCAGAAGAGCCTGACATGCTGAGGGGGTGCTGCTGGCCTCAAAGGTCTCAGTCTCGGAGTCTGAGCGAAGGCAGTCCTTGATGGTGTGTGTGAGCGTGTGTGTGTGTGTGTGTGTGTGTGTGTTGTGTGTGTGTGCGTGTGTGTGTGTGTGTGTGTGTGTGTGTGTGTGTGTGTGTGTGTGTGTGTGTGTGTGTGTGTGTGTGTGTGCACGCATGTGCATATGTGTGCGTGTGTGCATATGTGTGTGTTCGTGCATATGTGCGCACGTTCGTGTGTGTATGTGTGCACGGGGTGTGTGTGTGTGTGTGTGTGTGTGTGTGTGTTTAACTCTGTGTGTGTGTGTACGCATGCATGTGCATGTGTGTGTGTGCATGTGTATGTGTGTGTTTGTGTGTGTGGTGTGCGCACGTGTGTGTGCGTATGTGTGTGTGTGTGTGTATGTGTGTGTGTGTGTGTGTGTGTGTGTGTGTGTGTGTGGCTGGCTGGGTCATGTGTAAGGTGCAGTGCTCCATACTGTGCATTGTTGCCCAGGTAGGAGCCCTGACACTAGGCAGAGAAGCATCAACAACATGCTCACCCGTGCTTGGGCATAGTAGGAGAAAGGAACAATTTTGGTAGGTGTGCAAAAATCATGATCAGGGGAGGTTACCATCACAAGTTCATGAACAGCAGGAAGAGTTGCTTATAGGTTAGCGTTGGGGTTAAACCGGGATAGTCTTAGCTTTCGGCAGACGCTCAGAAGATAGAACCTCTCAGAACAGTTCATGAACTGGCCCAACAAAGCGTTTCCTTGACCATACCTGCAGAGGAGTGCTCAAGACAGGCGATTGCCGGCACTCCAGGAAATGCACCCGGCATTTGTAGGACAGGGTGGAGTCTGGGACCCTGCCAGGGATTCCTCCCCTCGAGTGTGTAGGGCTGGGAGGGACAGGCAGGTGACAATCAGTGCAGGACTTTCAGGAGATGATTGTAGGAGTGACAGGCAGGTGGCAGCCAGTGCAGCAGTTTCAGGATGATGTAGGATGGTGAGTGACAGGCAGATGACAGGCACTGCAGCAGTTTCAGGATGATGTAGGATGGTGAGCGCCGGGCAGGTGATCGCCATCACTC
>JADBJO010007954.1:75000-80000 GCA_016801955.1 Conus betulinus
TTCATCTACCATAGGACAGAAAAAAAGAAAATCGGCTTTGCCAACCTAAAAGAAACTTTCTAGGTGCATGTGGACTGGAGTGTTGGTGTACATACTGCACATGCAAGCGCGCGCGCGTGTGTGTGTGTGTGTGTGTGTGTGTGTGAGAGAGAGAGAGAGAGAGAGAGAGAGAGTGTGTGTGTGTGTGTGTGTGTGTGTTACGGCATGCGTGTCCAACATGTTTGCTTCAGCATCAAAGAAACGGGTTATTTTCCTTGCTTGCCTGGAGCGGCATCAGTAATATCAAAAGGACGGGAGGGGGTGTGAAATGGGAGGTGGGGTGGGGGGGGGGGGGGGGGGGGGGGGGGGGGGGGGGGGGGTGTATAAACTAACTTTTGCAATCTTGTCAAAAATCTGAAACTTGGCAGCCATTTTTACTTCATCATGATGGACGGGAGATGAAACAAACACAGGCTGCTGGATCACAGGGATGGGGTTATAAGGGGGGGGGGGGGGGGGGGGGGATGAGGATGGGGGATGAGTTAAATAGAGAATGGTGGCCATAAGGAGGGGTGGGGGTTAAACAGGGGTTGGGGGTGGGGTGGGGGTAAAGCAGACAAAGAGATGGTGATAATAGCTCCCCCCCCCCCCCCCCCCCCCCCCCCCCCCAGGTTTTCCCCAGCATAAAGAAAGTGATTAGAAAGTTGAAATTAGTTTTATGGGAGTCATATGACACATTGAAACACATGGAACCTGTTTTGTGTGTTGATTTCTTTTCTTTTTCGTTTTGTTTTTTGTTTTTGTGTGTTTTCACTCTTGTGGGAGAAAGAGGAATGCAGAGATGGCTGTCTGTGGACATTCTTTCATTACTGTTTTTTTTTTTCTCCTAGGAGGAAGTGGACAGGGTGGGGGTATTTTGCTTTTCATCTCTTACCCCCTCCCCATACAATCCTCTTTCCCTTTAGTTATAATTCTCTAGCATCAAATGTCGGTGTGTGACAGAACGCTGGGTGGGTTTAACAGAGACCGTTTTTGTAACCACCAGAAATGGGGAAAGGATAGGGACTCAGCATGTTTAAAGCCTAGACAGTCAAGTTGGTCCATAATGGTCAAGATCTAGCCGACCACCGAGGCCACTTCAGGATGGGGCAGCAAAGGAAGTTCCCAGACAGAACCAGGAACCACACAAGTCAAAATGCTGAGACGAATATTCAAAACCTAGCCCAGTGCGGAAACTAAAAGACTGATCGAAGACAAAAGTGCATCACCATCCACATATAGAAAGTCAGATCTGCTGTGGAAAGAAAAAAAGGAAAGTTACTTTAAAACACTTCAGCCCTTCCTCTGTGAACCATACAAGTTCAAATGTTGAGACGAATAATCAAAGCATAGTCCAGTGCGGAAACTAAGAGACTGATCAAAGACAAAAGTACATTGCTAGCCACATGTACAGATCTGTTGTGAAAAACAAACAAACAAGAAAGTTTTTTTTTTTTTTTTACTTAATTTAAGCCCTCCCTCTGTGGACATAGACAGACAAAGTACAGGACAAAACAGTGCATTTCGACCTCTTGCAAAAACAACATTAAGGACAGTGAAAACGAAGAATGAGAAACCACTTCTCATATTCGGCGCCAGATCAGAATGAAGAACAAGAAACCCCTTATTTTCTCATATTCGGTGCAAGATTTACACCCACACATTCACTCACCCACAACACAAACACACAAACACATGTACACACACACACAGGCACGCATGCACGCACACCCATGCATGCACACACACATGCACACACATGCATGCATGCATGCACACATTCATGCATGCACACACATAGCGATGCATATACACAAAAACTGTTGCACATCATTTGAATATGCGCATATGTATACTCAAATATGCAGGGGCTGAAAAGTGATCATTCATGTAGAGCAGGTTGACATGTTAACTCGTGAGAACTGGACAGCTGACTTTGTGTGGTGTGTGGGGGGGGGGGGAGACGCAAAGGTAGTCTTGCTCTCTGTGCAAATGTTTTTACGTGATATCTTATTTCTAATCCGTCAGTGAAATACCACATGGTTCCAACGTAACTTTTTGTTCGGTTTCCTGCACACCCTGTTTAGTTCCTGATTGTTGGAAAGAAGCAAGAGCAAACACATGCAGTGCTTTGGTCTGCAGTGTCTGTTCTCTTCTGAAGCTATTAACCCTGTCAGTGCCATGTTTGTTTTGGTAGTTGCACCCTATTTCCCAAGCCATTTTGGGCTGAGGAGGGTAATAACTAACAAAAATTCTAGCATGGAAACTATTGCAAGAAAGTGGACGTAACCTATACTTTTTGAAAAGGAAATTGAACAGGCTATCCATTCATGACAGTTTTAAATACATTTGACATGTTGGCTAGCAATAAATTTAGCATAAATATGAGATAAATGAATTTTCACATACTGTTGGAACATATGTTATAAAGGATTAGTAGAAACAGAAGAACAAAATCAGAAAATAAATGGGAAATCAAAAAGAAATGTTTCCTTACCTTTATGGAAGCAACAATCCAGAATTGTAATCCAAAATTTCAGAATTGAACACACGCTGTCCAGAATTCATTGTCCACCCTCTTGAAACCTTTGTCTCAAACTGCTAGAGGGATACTATTTATAACAGGTGCAATGACTTGGCAAAACCTGCCTGGGTCTTGCCCCTCATGAATAATTAATCAGAATGCATTGAATTTGTGTGCTGGTGCCTTTGGGAATTCCCAAACTTTAAAATGGAAACGGGAAAGATTCTCAAATTTCGATGACATATGTATACGTCACTGGCAAGTACTGTGTAACACATTACGGAACGTCATTGGCACTGAAGAGGTCAGTATTTTAGCAAGTTCAGTCTGGAATCAGAGACAGTTGACATGCAGGTGACTGAGAGTGGAATCGCATATGGAATCCGGCCACAAGCAGCAGACGGGTGTCACTGTCTGTTTATGCTTCAAGATAACTCAGGATATGAAGCATGGGCTGTTTTTCAGTGTTGGTGTAGAATTGCTTGTGTTTTCATAGTCGTAGTAAACATGATGTGAATTCATTCAGTTGAATTTTCAGTGCTCACATTGTATTTTGGGTTTTGGGGTTTGTGCTTGAAAACCATTTCCGTTTAATTTTATGCTGGTTACAAGAGTCGCAGTTCCTTGAATAATGCTGTCAGAAAACAAAAACGTTTGTCTTTCTCTGTAAAGAATATATGGTTTAGATAGTAACTGTTGGTTAAGGAAAATTTGCTACCTGGCTATGAAAGAAACAAAAGTTATGACTCACTTTTTTTTTTACTATGTCCGTCTCCAAAAACCAGTTCACATTGATACTTCGATAAAGTTTCCATACCAAGCCTACATCGAAATGTTGTTATGCTCTGCATAGATATGTGGGGATGGTCTTCTGTTGTGACAAGCTCCTAGTGTAACATTATCAGTCTCCAAAATCCCCAGAATTCGGAGTGTGGCTGCCCATGTGGCGGGGTAATCAAAAACGGTCACACACGAAATGTTCTCATCCCCAGCTGATGCATTTGTGTTCAAATACTTCGGCTGTTTGGATGGTCCCTGGAGTGTTTTAGCCAGGATACGACACAACAACAACATGAAGTTTTCCTTTCAACGTTAATTTCTTCACATCACCCAGGTTTGACCAGGGAGAAGTTTGTGGCAGAAGTACCCACTCATCTGTAAGCTTTGATGACAGAATGAATATTTAAAGTGATAGACATTAATGAGCATATCAGGTGAGCTTTTTTTCAACACTTTTTTCCAATACCATGTCTTTGTAAACTTGTGAAATGTATGTAAAGGCCAAAATCAGCATACTTCTTCAAGATCTCAAAATGTAGTGGTGATGTCCGGCAACAGAAAAGTAAGTATCACAAAGACTTTGATATGTATGTCAAGGGATCACATTTTGCCACTGTGACGTGACAGTTGCCAGCCACACCACCCTCTGCAACCTTCCCTCCTTTTTGTTCCCTCCCCCCCCCCCCCCCCCTCTCTGTCTCTTTGTCTTACAAATCACAATTAGTTTTTAGCGCTTTATGTCATTTTTCAGCCTCTACCCTCACCTCTCAACCCGATTACTCTGTAACTCTAATAGAGACAAATTTCTGAGTCCTTGCCCCAAGAGGACAACACCCACCACCCCAGACGCTTGTCACAGTCATGTCTTCGGTTGTATTCATGTACTTTGTGGACATAAAGTGTGCACCCGCTTAACGTTGGACATTGGATTTGGATGTTTGCTTTATGTTTGTGCTTGGGCTTCAGGAATTTGGACTTTTTTTTTTTTTTTTAGAAAGAGAAGAAAGAAGAACAAAGAGAGTGCAATGTCTCTTTTTGTGGTAGAGAGGAAAGAGTGCAATGTTGCTGATAGTGGTAGAGAGGAAGAGTGCAATGTCGCTGATTGTGGTAGAGAGGGAAGAGTGCAATGTTGCTGATTGTGCTAGAGAGGGAAGAGTGCAATGTCACTGATTGTGGTTGAGAAGGAAGAGTGCAATGTCTCTTTTTGTGGTAGAGAGGGAAGAGTGCAATGTCGCTGATTGTGGTAGAGAGGGAAGAGTGCAATGTTGCTGATTGTGGTAGAGAGGGAAGAGTGCAATGTTGCTGATTGTGCTAGAGAGGGAAGAGTGCAATGTCACTGATTGTGGTAGAGAGGAAAGAGTGCAATGTTTGCTGATTGTGCTAGAGAGGGAAGAGTGCAATGTCACTGATTGTGGTTGAGAAGGAAGAGTGCAATGTCGCTGATTGTGGTAGAGAGGAAAGAGTGCAATGTTGCTGATTGTGGTAGAGAGGGAAGAGTGCAATGTTGCTGATAGTGGTAGAGAGGGAAGAGAGTGCAATGTTGCTGATTGTGGTAGAGAGGAAAGAGTGCAATGTTGCTGATTGTGGTAGAGAGGGAAGAGTGCAATGTCTGTGATTTAGGTAGAGAGAAAAGAGTGCAACGTCGCTGATTGTGGTAGAGAGGGAAGAGTGCAATGTC